>JASANP010001117.1:0-149844 GCA_030849625.1 Wallacemonas sp. TrypX
TGAAGCGCGCCAAGACGCTCCAGAGCCAGCAGTACCGCGGCAAGACGGTGCAGCAGATCACCGAGTAAAGCCGAAGGAAGCTGAAATAAGCGAAGAGACACGCGCGTCGGTTGTTAGCTCTTTGTAACTTCCGCTTTGTGACTCTCTCTCTGCCCTTTTTGTTTCCCTCAGCTGTGGTGGTTTTACTGTTGCTTGCAGTGCGTATTGCCGTTGAAGCGGTTTTTCTGCCGGCCGTTGGTGAGCCCCTCTCCCCTTTCTTTTGTTTTCTCTTCTGCTCGTGCTCACGCAAGTTGTGAGCGTCTCTCCGTGTGCCTGTGCTGTCCACACACAGAGATTGGCTCGTTTTTCTTTCCCCCAAATATTCGCTCTGCATTTTTCTTTTCTTTCCCTTTTTTTTTCTTCTTTCCACCAATGGAACAACAGATGTATGATCAGTGTGGCTGAAAGGCTGTGAGACTCCTCACTTCTTCTCCTTTTTCTAGCTAGCTTTATTTGATAAACGTGCTTCCCAGTCATGAGAGTGGCTTCCACTGGTGTCTCTTCCCCTCTCGCACTTTTTTTTTTTCATTCGGTGTTGTTTCACCGAACCAACTGATCCCTCCTCACCCTTCTTTTTGTTTTTTGCCTTTTTTCCGTTTCTTGTCGTGTGTGGATGCGGCCGAAGGTGTGCAGCAAGAGGGTGTGGTGAGTGTCTCACGCATCCCCCCTCTCATTCGCACCTCTTCCCGTCCGCACACGCACACACACACACATCTCGCTTTTCCATGACCCGGCGGCTGGTCGGTGGTCTTGCAGGGCTAATCATGTGCGACGCACGTGTGATCCGGTTGATGTTTCTCCCTCGAACCCGCGGGCGTGCATGTTACCTGTCCCCTTCTTCCCGTACTCCAGGAAGCGAGGCCACGTGAACGGCGAGGTGGCGAGGTGGATCGGAGGGAGTGAGCACTCCGCGCCAATGTACATCCCGTGCGTTGTCTGTGAGGTCAGGTCAACCGCACGACTCCCCTCCTTTTCTTGTGTGTTTTCGATTTGATCGTTGAGCAGAGAGACACGTGAAAACGGATGAAGCTCGCGGATAAGAACCGGAAGAACTCCGAAAGCCAAATCAACTTTACCTTTTGACTCTCTTCCTGTTATGGGAAAGAGACTGACCCGTCACTCACCCTAAGGCAGCGCGCACTAGAGCGGAGAGGGTGAGAGCGGGGATGGGGGCGCGCGACGGCGACCATGCTAACGCGGACTGCTGTTCCTCCCCCCGCACCGTATTCCTTTTTCTCTCATGTACTCGACTGACGGATCCTGTCGCGCGGCTGGGACGGCCTGCAGTGAGGACACGCAAGGAT
Organism: Wallacemonas sp. TrypX; assembly: GCA_030849625.1. Lineage (NCBI taxonomy): Eukaryota > Euglenozoa > Kinetoplastea > Trypanosomatida > Trypanosomatidae > Wallacemonas > Wallacemonas sp. TrypX. The sequence goes on from JASANP010001117.1 coordinate 1,344, forward strand.
GACACGAATGTCCTCGGTCTTCGCCCTGACGAGCAGGCGTTCGACTTCCGCGTCGCGGCCTTGCCACAGTAGCTGCGCGTCACGCGACACACCCCTTTTTCGTAACCGGCCTCATCTCGTTTCTCTCTCTTTCTCTACTTGTGCCACTCTCACCGCCTGGCGCAGTTCAACGCCGATACTACTCATCTTCTTTGGCACTCTTGGCTGACCACAGCAACAACAACAACAAGGTCATCACCACCCCCGCTACCATGTCCGTCTCTCGTGAAGGTAGCCCCGAGGCGAGCCCCGTCGGCGCACTGTTCAAAACACCGAAGGCTTCTGTCGCGCGCACCTCCGGCTCCTACAACATCCCTGGCACTCAGAACGCGTCCCCCGCCCGCCCCGACGCCGCCCCGGCCTCCGCCTCGGCAGCGCGGACCAGCGAGCGTCCATCGACGGCGACAGCGCCGCGCCTGTCCTCCGGCCGCCCGCCCGTGCCGGCCTCCGCTACCTCGGCGGGTTCCCCCGCGCGGCTCTCCACGCGTCCCACACCGCGCTCAGGTCTCGGCAGCGTCGCGCGCGCCGGTGGCCTGCGCGGCTCGGCCGCCGGCGGTGCTGCCGCGGTGGGTGTACCGACGCCACGTCCTTTCCCAGGCACCGCCGCGACCTTGACGCTCACCGGTGTCGCACCAGACGTGCAGAAGCAGATCAAGGAGATCGTCAAGCGCAGAGATGATGCCGTGTTCCTGCGTGTGCTGCCCAAAAGTCAGCAGCTGCAGCAGCTTATTTTGGAGGAGAGCGGCAAGCGTGAGCAGGCCCTACTCCAAGAGCAGCTGGCACGCATGCAGATTGCCCACAAGGCGGCCGAGGAGAAGGCTCGCCGTGCCGAGCAGGCAGCTGTGGCGAGCCTCAAGGCCCGCCAGGACACGCTGAAGCAGCAGCAGCAAGCTGAGCTGAATGAGCTCAAGGGAGCTGTCGCGGCCGCGAACAAGGAGACCGAGGCCGAGGTGAAGAGCAAGCTCACGCTGGTGACGCTGCTGCACCCTAAGCTGGGCGTCGTGGCGAAGGCTCTGGCGGATGTGAAGGATGAGTCGAGCACCTGCCGAGTGTACGCCGACCTTCTTGAGGAGGAGAAGAAGCTGCAGCGCGCACTGAAGGGTGATGCACGCTACAACAACAGCAAGACGGCAGACAAGGACGGCGGGGCGACGCCGTACTGGTTCAAGCAGTGCGTGGCCGGCAGCTTCAACGTGGCGGCGGTGCTGTCCGGCAGCCCACTCCGGGCAGCGGTGCAGGACTGCCCCTCGATTTCCACAAAAGTGGCAGTGGACAAGAAGGTGCTGGTCATCAAAAACGGGGAGCAGGTGGTGGCGTGGGCGCAAACGCGCTGCGGGCCCGACACGGCCGCGCTCGCCGAGGCGCTGACGACGACACCGACCACGCCGTCCGAGCTCCCTGCCTCCGTGGGGAAGGGCGTGCTGTGGACGAAGGATCAGTACGCGGACGTCATGCGCCGCAGCAAGGCGGCGGGGTGTGTGTTTGCTGAGGTGGCCACCCAGTCTGCCAGCGTGTTGGCGGTGAACGGTGTGGAGACGGCGGAACTGACGGGCAAGGACGTCGAGAAGATCGGTGCCGCCGCTGCCTCCCAGTAGCGCAACCACGTTCTGTGACTCCGCTACCCTATCGAGTTCTTCATGAGCTTTTTTTTTCTGGTGTGTGAAATGTGTGAAATGTGTGGAATATGTGTGTAGAGCGGGAGGAGGACAGTGAGGAGAGCGTGTGTGACGTGCCATCGATCCCCTCCCCTTCACCGTCACCAAATGACACACACACACACACACACACACACGTGCGCACTCGCACACATGCACACATTCGGCCATTCATAGTCTTTTCCATCGGGGAGCGGTAGAGGGTGGTGCTGGGCCTCGATGATTTGCTTTGTTACGTGTACCCCCTTTTCTTCTTTCCTTGTTTCCCTTCGTTTTCGCTATTCCTGGTGAGGGACTACTTGGACACCACGCGTTATGCGCCCCCCCCCCGCCTCTCTCTCTTCCTCTTTTCTTCTTTCTTGTCGTCAGTTGCTGGATCTTGTTCGCTGACCAGCAGTTGTTTCCCCCGGCCCTCACGACGACGGCGCGGCGGCGGTCACGGTAAGACGTGAAAAGGAGGAAGAACATGTTTAAAACCGCGACAACGCACAGGCTGTGCACGTCACCATACACGTGTGTGTGTGTGTGTGTGTGTGCGTAGGTGCGTGTGGGACCCAACGGCGTCACGCTCTCTCACGCGCGAGATGTGAGACATGACTGTCTTGCCTTGTTCGTGTTGGTGCTCTTGTTCACGGCACATGCACGGGAAGCACGTGGCAGCGGCGTGCGCTGGGAGTGTGCAGTCCGGAGCCGCCAAGACAAAGCTCGGGAGCACGCATCGCAGGCAGACTATCGCCACCTCTTCCATTCCATGCGCATGTCTCACAGCCTTCAATCCCCTTCCTTTCCTTCTCTCTCTCTCTCTCCGTGCCTGTTTCTGTCACTGCTGTGGGGCTGGTGGTGAAGAGTTCGATCAGAACTCGCGCATTGATTGGCTCCATTGGCAAGTCTGCTCGTCGTGTCGGAGCTGCGGCCTCAGTGCTTCTTCTCTTTCTTCTTTTCTGTGCTTTTCTCTGGGTTCACTTGTTCTTCTCTCATGGATCTGGACCCGATCACCCGCTCCGAGGCGGAGAAGATCGAGGAAGTGCTGAAGGACCTCGTGACCGACCTCGAGATCATCTCCGTATTGCCAGAAGAGTTCAACCTCTGGCTTCGTAATGACGTCGTGCCACTCGTCGAGCGCAATGAACACGCTCTATTCGGTGATGAGCAAGCAGCTGGCAACCTGGCAACTGTCGATGCCGAGGACGGTGATGAACGCACTTACCTCGTCAAGGCTGCTTGCTTCGTCCACGCCGCACGCAGCTACGGCGACCCCGCGGATGTGGAGGGCAACGAGGCGGTGCTACAGGTCAGTGAGTTCAACGAGGTGGAGCGCGACCTGCTGGAGGCAGCGACCACCGTGGGTCACGTGGACATGGAGGACATTGAGTTCCACCACTTATCCTTGCGTGCGCTTCTGGATACACTCCGCGACGGTGGCTACCTCGAACGGATGCGCCGCTACCTCTCCCAAAGTTGCCCGGTGCGCTCGGGGAGCGGCTCACCTGTTAGCGTGGCTCTGTTTGACAACAGCAAGGCCAAGGACGGCGACAGAGCACAGGATGAAACTGAGGAGCGGGCGACTGACTCGTCACCTCCACTCGGCACCGGCCTTCACGGGCAGGAGGCGTCCGAGGCGGCCTTTGATGTCGAACTGGCTTGTGAGCTTGGGCACATCTCCGAGGACGCGTCGCACGTGCAGTACATTGCGGAGATACTCTATCAACTCACCCACCTGCGCAACGCCTCGACCGTCAACGAGGACATTCACCGCTACCAGGTGCTGCACGAGGCCGTCAACAAGGAGCAGTCTGCGACAGCAGACGTGCAAGCGTTGAATCAGGAGTACGAGTCCGTGCGAGTGTCGCGGCGTACTGAGGTGGCCGCGCTGGACGAGCAGATTGCGCGGCTGACGGAGGAGCTAGACTACGTGCGCAAGGCGGCTGACGTGGAGCTGGAGGCTTTCCATGAAGTGAGCGACAAGATCCACGAGGACCACCGTGAGGGGTACGCGCAGCAGCTAGAGCTTCACCGACAAGCCGCCGAGGCCCTCGCAGTCAAGCTCGCGCAGCAGCAGGGCAAGCACCTAGAGGACGGCAACCAGCTGCGCACACTGCGCGCGAAGAAGGGGGCGGCTGTCAGCGGTGCGATTCACGAGTACGACCAGCAGGCGCAAACCACTGGCGCGGCACTGCGCACCTTGCGCAAGGAGTCGGAGATGGACACAGAGAAGATCATGAAGCTGGAAGAGCAGCTGGAGAAGCTGAACACGAACAAGTCCGAGCACGAGTTCGAACGACGTGTCGAACGGCAACGGCAGGAACACCTGGACAGCATCATCCAGCGCCAGCATCAGAGTGCACGCGTTGTGCAGGCGTACTACCGCGCGTTTTTGGCGCGGCTGGATGTGGCCAAGGCGATGGAAAAGAAGACTAGCAAGAAGAAGGGCAAGAAGAAAAAGAAGAGCACGGCGTGACAGGCTCCACCCTTCCAACGTGCCTGGCCTTCACATTCCCCGTCCCTGTCCCTCTCCTTTCGCTGCAGCTCACCCATGTAAATAGCATTCCGTGTGTGCGTGCCGGGGAAGGCGAGAGGGGTAATCGTGGCGCACAAGTCAGCCGTGTCTACACACGGTGCAATCAAACGAACAAAAAAGAAAGCACTGAATATGATTAGCTGTGTACGTGTGTGCACACGTGGAAAGACGTCGAGACACCACGCGCAACTGGATTGTCTTGGACGGTTTTTTTGGAAAGAGAGAGTGGGTGGATGGGTGGGAGAGGTGTGGGATGCTGGTCTCCGCCTTCCACGCTGTGAAAGCCATCCCCCCCCCCCTCTCCCCTCAACATTTCCCCCTCCGCCCTTTCCTCGTTTACAGCGCACTTCTGTGAGTCGTACCGATCAGTCCACGCCACCAAAACCCGTCCCTCACGTCTTCTCCTTATCTGTTTCACGGTGCGTGTGCCCCTGCGTCACGGACACTGTGCGCAGTGCCTACCGTTGTTGACGAAGAAATCAGTCGTACAGAGCCGGTGCTTTCTCTTTTTGTGTGTGATTTCAGCTTTTGTGTGCGAGGCACTTCTTCGGTAGCTTTTTCTTTTTCTCTCATTCTGACCCACGCACACGCGCGCACATGTCTCGGAGTGCAGAGAACGCCGCGAAGCTCGGCAAGGCGGCCTTCGACAATGGGGAGAAGGTCAGTTCCGTGTTCTTCGCGGTGACCTACGGTGCGCTGGTGCAGCAGCTCCTCGCCGGGCTTGACACAGAGGGAGATGTGGCGAGTGTGAATCAACAGCTCGATACCTGCGGCCACCGCATCGGCGCACGGCTCGTTGAGGACTTTAGCGTACGTAGTGGCGCCCCGCCGTGCCGCTCCTTCGCGCAGGCCGCGGAATCGGCAGCGCTCATCGGACTCCGCATGTTCCTCAACATCACCGCGGACGTGTCACCGGTGAAGGACAGCGCCGACACCTTCTCGATTACCTTTCTAGAGAATCCACTCGCGCTCTTCGTGGAGTTGCCAGAGGGACCCATCAAGGATACGCTGTGTTATTCGAACGTGCTGTGCGGTGTGCTGTGCGGCGCACTCAGCTTAGTCGGCTTTCAGACGGAGGTACGCTTCGCCCGCGATCGCCTGCGAGGCGACTCGTGCAATGAAATCACCATTCGCTTCAAAGGCCGTGAGCGCGAGACGTTCCAGGTTGAGAAGTCGTAATATGAACAGTGAATCACGTTGTGCGTGCGTGAGTGTGTGCGTGATTCCGCTTTGCATGAACACCCACAAAGGCTAGCTTCCCCAAAGAAAAAAAGAAAAAGGGCCTTCATAGGAGATCGTGCACGAGTAGCCGGTGGCGTCTTCTTCTCTATTACCCCGCAACGGCAATGCTGTAACAGTGGCACACGCCAGTTCTTGTTCTCATACCAAGCTGGGTTTGTCTGGCTCGCATGACGACGACAGCGCAGCAAGCGAGTGCTCAGCAACGGTGGTCACTAGCGCATGCCCGTCTCCGAACCTGAGCACCTGATCAACCCCGTGCTTGCACCCCGGGCTTGTCATTCTCTCTCTCTCTCCTTTCCATTCCTTCTTACCCCCACCTTTCTCTGCACATCAACAACGCGCGCACACAATTCATAGAAAAAAAAAAGAAGAGGGCAAGAAACCGTAGACCGACCATCGACCGTCGGCCAGCCGCAGAAGCGCACCCCGCTCTCTCCCCTTCACACATTGCTGCTCACTTTCCGTTCTCGTCTCGCGGGTGAGCACGACAAGAGCGACCGCACACATGGAATTTAGGCAGAAGGCAGCGCGTCTACCGCGCAGCGCGGAGGAAAAGGAAAAGTGGAAACGTGTCATCGTCATCCTCGAACACTGCCCTCTTCAGTGCATTCAGACGGACAAGGGATTTGAGTTGCTCAGCGAGCGTCACCGCTCATACCACGCACGACACAAGCAGGACCCGGCCGAGTGGCGTCCGGACGTCGTTCACCAGTGCCTCCTGCACCTCCAGGACTCTGCGCTGAACCGGGCGGGCATGTTGCAGGTTTTCTTGCGGACGAAGAAGGGCGTCTGCATCGCCGTGGATCCTCGTCTGCGTGTTCCCCGACACATGAGGCTCTTTGAGAAGATGATGGTGACGCTGCTCTTCAAGATGAAGGTCCGTTCCAGCACGGGCTACCTGTCCCTGCTGCGTACCGTCAAGAACCCCATCACGGATCACATTCCCGCCGACGTCACCATGTACCGCGTGGAGAAGGATGGCGAGAAGGTCGACCCCTTTGAACTCGGGGCATCGTGCGGGTACGCGGACACACAGGCCGCTCTTGCCGCCAAGGTCGCTCACCCGTGGCGGCAGGGGCACTATCTGACCTCCTCCGGAAGGCTGACCGACGAGACGGCCGGCGCCGACCCCGCGACGTCGGCCGAGGCTGGCAGCGCCGCCTTTGCCGACGCGCAGCGCCGTCGTGTGGAGCAGGCTCGCTTTCGGCCCTTCGCGTTCATCGTCGGTGGCATGTCGAAGGGTGACGTCGATGCCGAGTACGCCCCCAAGGGTGAGGTGAAGAGCATTCGCCTGGCGGACCGCGGCATGTCCGCCGCCGCCGTCATCAGCACCATCCTCCACGGCTTCGAGGACAACTGGCTGCGCGAGGATAACGAGGCGAACTGATAGGTGGAGAGAGAAGCGAGGGAGCCGCCCTCACGCACCACACAAAGTCGCCGTGGTCGACTCTACGATTAACAGTAAGCGCACACTCACGTAACGAGGTGAAGCCTTTTTTTTTTGTTTAAAAAACAATGACATGCAGACAACACTTGGAAAGAAGAAGGGCAATGGGGTGACAACGTGCTGAACGGCAGCTTTGCGGTGTCGCCCTGCCGGACTGACTTGTGTGCGTGTGTGTGCGCGTCTCTCCCGATCTTCTTTGGCGTCGCTGTGTCGCGTCATCGATGCCATGGGTCGGCCACCTCACCGCGCCAGTTTGTGGGCCGCGCGTCTGAGGTGAGACCTGATTCAGCAACAAGAGAAGCGCATTTGTGCGGATGGACACACTTCATCGCGTTGACCCCCCCCCCCCCCACCCACCCACGCAACTCGTTCTTCTCAGCCCCTCCCCCCTCTCCCCCCACACTTTCACTGGTCTTCTCTCTCCTTTCCTCCCTGCTTCCCACACACGACCACTGTTGTTGTTTCCTGTGCCCCCCCCAGCGCGGGGTCTCTCCCTCCCTTCTTTCCTGTTTTGTCGCGTTTGGCTAGCAACAGTCACACGGGTTGTCGTGCGCACGACTCGCTTTCCCCTACACACGGTCCGCATCTGTTTGTCTGGCCTGAGAAAAAAGGAAAACTATCGAAGGCTCCTCAGTTGGGCAAGTTTCTTGAGTTTGCTTCAGTCACCCTTTTCCCGTTCTTCTTCCTCCTTTTTTTTTTCTTGTTGTTGTCCTTCTTGGGCCGCGCGTGTTGCTCGTTTTCTTTTCGGGTGCGTGGCCATCACAATTGATTTTCTGCAGCCACCATCTCCACCCTGTCACACACATACAGTGTCGCCTTGCTCGTGTCAAAACAGGAGGATTCTTGCTCTCTTTGTTTCTTTCTTTCTTTATTTTCCTTTTGCTTTTTTTGCTTTTTTTGCTGTTTGTCGTACGCTGCACGTTGCCCACTTTCTTTTGGTTCCAGTTTCTGTTACTGTCTTCTTCTTTTGTTTTTCGTGTGGGTTCGACACGTGTTTAGCCAGTGCGTTCGTTCGTCCATGTTTCCCGTTCGTACTCGTGAACCCCTGCGTTTTCGCGGTGGCGGGAATGCCGAGAGCGGACCCATGGCTGACTCTGGCTCGCACCGTCACAACAAGAAGAAGGGCGCACCGCAGCCAGTGGTGACTGTGCCTTCTCCTGCGGCGGCGTCGCCGACCACGACACTGACTGGTGGAGGTGATTCTAGTCCAACACTGTCGAAGCGCAGTTTCGTCTCAGAGCCGCCCACACCACGGCCCATCGTGACGATCTACACCGCCTTCGATGACGAAGACGATCCGTTGTCGCCGACGCAGAAGCCGCACGGGGCAGGCAGCCCCAAACCCACGGCCCCACCTTCTGCGGCGACGACGCTCCTACCGACGGTGACGTCCCTCTCGCCGGAGCACCACATCGCCATGTACGGCAATGGCCTGTCGGGCCCCGACTTTGTTGACGACGTCGCGCGCCCTCTCACCATGTCCAGTCGGACCAGCTTCCACGTCGATCCCGGTGACGGCCTCGGCAACAGTCCGTCCCCTCCACCCGCAGCATCGATGGGCAGCTGCGCACCCACCGCCTCCCTCGCTGACTTCAGCGAGTTGGATGACGGGTACGGGGCCAGCGGGGTGCGGTACTCGGCCACGCCGGTGGTGCCTCTGAATGTTGGCGCGGACGCCCACTTCCGCCGCGGCGCTGCCTTGAAATTCGAGCACCGCATTCAGAAGGCCGCGGCCGAGACAGCGGCCCTCGCCGCCAAGGCGGAGGCGGAGCGCAAGGCAAAGGAAGCTGCGGCCAAGGCGATCGAAGAAGCTAACGCGCGGCTCAGCAAGCGGGAACGAGAAAAGAAGGAGAAGCGGGAGAAGAAGGAGCGCGAAAGGCAAAAAGCCTCCGAACCACTCGCCGCCCCGCCGGCACAGAAACTCACTGGCAAAGCACTGAAGGAGTACCTCGTCCGTGTCGGCATCGAGCGCATCAGTCAACGGGCGAGCGATCTACACCTTCAGCTCCACCGCGTGCGCAACGACGGCAATTGTCAGTTCCGCGCCATCTCGCACCAGCTCTTCGGCAGTGAGGCGTACCACGATATCGTGCGCAGCCACGTCGTCTCGTACATGCGCAGCGTCCGCGCGCAGCAGTTCGACTTCTACTTTGAGTCCCAGGCGGAGGCCGACCAGTACTTTCACCGCATATCCAGCCCCGGTGCCTGGGGCGATGAGCTGACCCTCCGCGGTGCATCCGACAGCCTGCACATCAACATCCACATTCTCTCCTCAGAGGTGAAGAACTGCTTCATCACGTACCGCCCGAGCGAGTCTGCGCCGCCGCCTCCTGCCTTCCTCGTGGACGTCACAACGCTGCGGGAACGGCGCCAACGGGAGCGCAGCTACGCCTCCAGACCAGCGAGTCGCGTGCCGTCGATGCTGCGTCCGCGTGGTGACTCGTGCGGGAAAACTGCCGATGGCGCCGCCGCCGCCACTGCCGCTGCTGACGACGACGACGATGCCCCCATTGACGCCGCGGCGATCCAGCAGGCCCTGGAGCGGCGCCTCGAGCACGCATCGATCGTCACGGCGACCCCGTGTGTCTCCACGGCGAACTCACTCGCCGCCAGCTTCGCTCGTCCAAGCTCGTCCATGGTTCCGCCACCCCCGCCACCGCCGATTCCCACAAGCGCGCCGACGGACCGACTGACTGGCCTCGATGCCCACGCAGGTTCGCGGTCTGACCTGGACAAGTTCACCAAGGCCGGCGCCACGGTGAAGGATCACCACGCCGACGGAGAAGACATGTCGCTGCTGATGCCTCGACCCGACAAGGCGACACTGGTGTCCTCGCGACCGCCGCCACTCACGGCGACCACGACCACGACCAACGCCACTACAGCTAGCGCACCGGGCCCGCTGCTCCGTCCATTAGCGCCGGCGGCGTCGGCCAGCGCCACCGTGCTGGGTGGCTCAGGCAGTGCCCAGGTCAGTCCCCTCTACCGCCAGCCGTCGCAGACCTCCAGCTTCAGTGTCTGGCCGAACAATCAGAGCTCGTTCCCCGACTCGCACCCGTCCTTCCCGACGAAGGAGGGCGGCCACGTGCTGCTCGTCGCCGCGCCGCGACCGCGAAAGGACACTGGTAACACCACACAGCCACAGTTCACACCCACACGCGCCGCGCCATCGCAGAGCGCGAGCCTGTGCCAGCGTACCCCCGTCGCCGGCGACCACTTTGCCCCGGTCTCTCCTTGTGACCCACACATCGGCAGTTGCTGCTCCCCATCCCGCTCCTTCGACGCCGCCAACGCCATGTGCTCGCCTGTGCCGGAGACGGAGGTCGGTGTGTGCTTCGAGTTCGAGAAGCGCACGGAGCCGATTGACATCTTTCTCTCCTACCTCTTTCCCGTGCACTACAATAGTATCGTGCTGATGGAGAACAGCTTTGCCTCTCCGACGTCGGCAACGGGCCCTGGAGAGCTGCCCACCACCCCTGCTCCTTCCACCGCCCCCACCGCCGCCAGCACGGATGCCGCCAATGATGCCACTCACAATCACCACAGCGACACCGACGTGCAGCCGTCGTCGCCGGCAGCGGAAGCTAGCACGGCCACTTCGACTGCCGTGCTCACACCACAAAGTCACCTAGTCACCATTCCGTTCCTAAAGCCGCAAGCCTCCTGAAAGCATGCCGCTGCTCTTGTTGTTGTAGTTTGACGCTCTCTTCCGTCTTTTTACTTTATTTTTCTTTTTGTCTCTGTCTGCACGTACATGAGTGTGCCGACAACTGCCCAGAAACCTACCGTCTCGCACGCCGTTCACGCACACGATGTGTGTTCGCGCGTCTCCGAGTGCACCTCAACAAATCTTGTTGATCCACCTTGTTGCCCCCATACACAAATGTATTTGGCTCACTTGCGGGCGTATTGCTCACGGCTTCTCTCTCTCTCTCTCTCTTCCTCAGCATGTCTGGTCAGTGGGCTGCAGAGGGAATCACCGTACCGCCGCGCATTCGAGTCACACACACAATAGTGCCAATAGATTCATTACTCCCCTCCCCCTCTCTCTCTGGCTAGATGACAGTGCCGGAGAGAGAGAGCGCCTACTCCAGGGAGGGACTGGCCTTGTCGCTGAAATGGAGAGCTGCGACGATGGGCCACTCGCATGCGCGCAGTCCGACACCCGCTGTGGTGACGGAGACTGGGGCTGTCGTGTCGCAGTCCACTCTGGACGGCGCTGCCCCCTGACCTTGTTTACATCTGTTCATCGTAGCCAGACTTACTGTTCACCCTCATTCTCTCCCCCCTCTCTCTCTGTTCTCACCCGTTGTCTCATTTTTCTTCTTGTGGGGGTCGGCACACCATTCACAGCCAACACAGACGAATACACTCACATCGTACACGACAACGTCGATATCAAGCTCCGCGCCATGGGTCAATCCAAGACGAAGCTGAGCATCATCCTCTGCGGGCTGGATAATAGCGGCAAGACGACCATCCTCAACCAGCTCAAGAGCCCCGAGGAACGCACGATGAACACCGCTGCCACCATCGGCTACAACGTGGACACCTTCTCGAAGGGCAAGGTTCAGTTCACTGCCTTTGACATGGGCGGTGCCAAGAAATTCCGTGATCTTTGGGAGAGCTACTACGCCAACGTGAATGGTATCGTCTTCGTTGTCGATAGTGCAGACGTGCTGCGAATGTGCGTCGTCAAGGATGAGATCCAGCTGATGCTCCAACACCCTGATCTCAAAGACAACAAGGTGCCTGTGCTATTCTTTGCAAACAAGTCGGATCGCAAGGAGGCCAAGACACCCGCGGAACTGACGCAGCTGTTGGCCCTGAGCAGCCTTCTGGGTGACCGCCCTTTCAACCTGTTTGCGTCCAATGCCCTCTCAGGTGCTGGTCTGCAAGAGGGGATGGCGTGGCTCGAGTCAGTCATGTTGCAGCAAAGCAAAGCTAGCGCCAAGAAGAAGTGAGGAGCCCCACGATGGCGATACCCAGCGGTGGCGCACAGGCACGTGACGTGTGTTGCCTTTGTGCGCGTGTGGAGAGCGGAGAGGGGTGGCAGGACAAATGACCATGCGGAGAGAATAGACGCATCGGGCTGTCTGGAGTGGGAGGCCGCGAGCCCAGTCGTGCACACGCACACGCACACACACACGAGTCGCTGGACGTGTGCACCGTGGAAAAAAAGAGAGCGATGGCGCGTGACGGGTGAGGCGTCGTTCGCGATTTTTTTCTTTTTATCTATGTAGACACGGTGTTCGCGGTTGTTCTGAGCATCTGCCTTGTGGGCGTGTGCTGCGTGTGTGTGTGTGTGTTGAGTGATGGCATCGCACGTTCTAGTTAGAGCAGCTGTGGCCTCCTTCACCCCCTCCTCCTCTCCTTGCTCGGTTAATGTTGATGCTTTGTTTTGTTTTCGTGGACTCCCCCCCCCCCGTCTCGACAAGGTAGCGAAGCTCTTTTGTGTAGGTGTCTCTGAAAGCGCGAGAGGGCGCGTTGCTTATCTCCTGTGCTGCCTACACGTGTGTGTGCGTGTGTGATGCCGCCGCCAGGCCTCTCACACTGTTTCTTTCTCTTCTTTTTTTTTTGCTTTCTCATTCTTTCTTTTGCGCTCTCGCGGCTGTGGCCTTCAGGGCTTTAAGGGTAGTGGTGCTGCCGCCTCTGTCCAACACAGTCAGAGACAAGACTCAACACTGCTCGTCTGTCATGTGCTTGTTATTTACTGGGCCCGACAAAGGCACGCCATGCGCACACACATATATGTACATGCGCACACACACGTACAATTCGGCGACGTGTCCTCCCCTCCTCACACCCCCACGGCCTTGTTCGACACACGTAAGAGGAGGCACGACACGAGGGGATGATTTTCATTATCTGATGCGCTGATCGCAGCGGCTATGGCCCAAGCCAATGCTTTGTGTGTTTTTTTTTGACTCCCCTCCGTTTCTGCGTCACTTTGCGTGGTGCGCGAAACAAAAAGAAGAAGAAAAGGCTGTTGCTCACAACGATTGTGCGATAGAATGCACGTGGTGAACTCATCGCACATACACGTGGTCAGTGTTGGGATCCACAGGGGGCTGTCCTTCTGACACCACCAGCAAAACAAGAGCGGAGCCGCGGCCCCCTTCTGGCAAAACAAGGGCATCAGGCACACTGTCGTGCGGCCAGGTCACGGTGGACGACCGACCACTTTGTGAAGACGAGGTTGCTCTTGTCATTCATCGCGTTTTGGCTGTGTTCAGCTGACCACCCTCACGCAAGTTCCACTCGCCTCTTTCTCCCTCTCCTTACTCAACTTGTGCTCTTCTTTTTTTTCTTTTCTTTTCTCGGTCAGAGAACCAGTTATCCTCGCTATCAGCCAGCTTGTTGTTGCCTTCACAGTATCACAGTTGCCAGGAAAACCAAGTGGTGTGTTTGTGCGCGCTCCCACTCAGTATCATGTCTGCAAACGGTAAATCAAAGGAAAACCAAGGCACGCAAGCCGCCGTCCAGCCATTCCTAGGTCGCGAGCTTCGCATTGAGTTGACGGACGGCCGCATCATCGTTGGCACCGTCATTGCCTTTGAGGGCAGTGGGGACCTGCTTCTCCAGTCTGCCGTCGAGCAGCGTGTGTTCAAGGGCGGCGACGTCACGTGCCGCGCGATCAACCTCCTGGCCATTCCGTTCAAGCACGTCAAGGCCCTCCACCGCCGCACCGCTGACCAGGAACCAATTGCCGTGCCTCAGCCCGAGGCAGCAGCGGCGGCGGCCTCCGCCTAGCCGTGAAGGAACGGGTGCACGAGAGCAGGAGAGAGAGAGAAAAAGGGGAGAGACCGGGTCGTGGTGTGTGCGAGTGCAGGCAAAAGACGCACCATGAGTGGGAGAGTCGCAGAGAATCCCTTTTCCCCAAAGCCACGCGCGCGCGTGTGTGTGTGTGTGTGCCTGATAATTTGTTTGTTTGTTTGCGTTGCTTCCAAAGAGGTGTTTTCCAGCTCCGCATCTTCACAGTCCTTTTTTCTTTTATCTTCTTCGCCCCCCCCCCCCCACCCCNTCGCCCCCCCCCCCCCTCCCCTCCTTGGCTTGTCTGACCGTGGGTTGGCGGGGTGGGTGGGAGTGGGGCCCGAAGATGATAAATAGCTCATGGCACGTTGTTCCCCCTGCTCTCCTCTCTTCTCCCCTTCGGTGTGTATTTCTGTGGATAAGCACTTTAATATCGTTGTCGGTCAATCGTTGCGGAGCGATCAGAATGTTCGCACCTGACGCAACAGAAAAGAAAAAAAAAGTTACATGCCGATTCATTCATTGACCGACGTGATGGCAGCTTGATTGGAAGCGTCATTTCCACTCAGGGCAGTGACACGGGCGCGCAACGATCGCTCATGTGGTCTGTGCAGCTGCACCCGCATCGACGCATGTGTCGGTGAGAGTGGTGTCGGCTCCTTCACGAAAGAGCAACGGCCGCCTCTCAGCAAGGCCACTTTGCGTCTGTGTGTGGGTGGGTGTTTCCCTGCGCACCGGCACCGTCTCCCGGTTTCGCTAGAGATGGACGGGAGTGGGGGAGCGACTCGTTTACCCTGTTATTGGGTACCCACCCCTCTCTCTTTCTTTTTTTCTACCTTCATTACACCTTTCACCTGCTCCCTCACCCACTCCCCACTCCTCAACGTTGCCATTGACGCTCTCACCTCTGACACTTCTCTGTCGTTGATTCAGAACGCATACCGCATTCAACCTAGAACACGCGCGATATTCTGCCCTTTTCTTTTTGTGTTTTAGCGTCATCTGATCATCATTTCTTTTTCCTTTGCTCCGTCTGCTGACGTTTTCCGCGCCGCGAGTCCTCTTGAGAGCGCATACTGCTTACGCACCTGAGGTCACACGCGTACACACGCACATACACACACAAAAAAAAAATAAGTCTCGTGCATCTTACTTCTCTTAGCTCTTTTTCTTCTTCTTCTTGGCGCTTTGTGCGGCCCACTTGTGCTTTCTCGTTAACGCTGCATTGACCGTGGCAGTGCTTCCTTTGAGTGTTGCTGGTGCTTCTTCCTCTTCTTGTTCAACCGCTCCCTCATATTATTATCATCTCCGGTCAGGAGTGCAGCTCCCCCCTACGAGCTGCTGCACGTACTTGAGTGAATACTCGTTCGCGCAGACGCCGATGCTCTGGTATCTCGCCTACCCGCTGGCGATGGGCGTGGTCGCCGGTGGCGTGGTGTACTGGTACTTCCACGCCCTTGGACTTGCCGTCTTCCTTGTGGTGTTCTGTGGCGGTTGGAATGTGCTGTGGAAGATGTACCTGTCGTCCGCCCCGCGCACGAAGCGGCAAATACCACCCCACGCCATCCACGAGTGCCAGCAACTCTCCGCACAGCAATTGAGCCTGGCCTACCGCGAAGGCACCCTCTCCGTGGTAGAGACCGTGACTGCGTACATTGAGCACATCAAGTTCGTCAACCCGTATCTGAACATCATGGTGTTCGAGTGCTTCGACGAGGCGATGGAGTCGGCGCGGCGCGCGGACAAAATTTGGGCCGCCTGGCGCCGTGATCGCTCGCAGCCGATGCCGCACTGGCTGCTCGGTGTGCCGTGCACGATCAAGGAATGTATGGAGTGCCGTGGGTGCCCCAACACCTCGGGCCACCCTGGCCGGCGTGGGGTGATCAGCGACGTAGACAGCCCCGTCGTGCAGAACTTCCGCGATGCCGGTGCGATCATTCTCGGTGTCACCAACACCAGCGAGCTCTGCATGTGGTACGAGAGCTCCAACTACATCTACGGCATCACCTGCAACCCGTACGATACGCGTTGCCTGGTCGGTGGCAGCAGCGGCGGTGAAGGTGCGGCGGCGGCGGCGGTCTTTTCGACCTTCAGCCTTGGTAGTGACATTGGCGGCTCGATTCGCATGCCGGCCTTCTTCAACGGCGTGTACGGCCACAAGGCAAGCCCGCACTACATCTCTAACAATGGCCAGCACCCGGGTGCCCTCACCTCGGCCAACCACTATATGGCGACCGGGCCCATCACGCGCTTCCCTGAAGACATTATCCCGCTGTGCAAGGTGGCAGCTCAGGGTGGCTTTCGCAAGGATCCGGTGGAGTTCCCGCAATCCTCCCCGCTCAACAAGGTGCTGAACCTCGAGAAACGCCCTCTGCGCATCTACGCGCTGGAGGACTTTGGGCTCCCGTTCATTCACGTGAGCCGCAGCGAGATTGAGGCCGTCCACGTGGCGGCGGAGACGCTTCGCGAGCAGTACGGCGCCAAGGTTATCTACGTCAACGTGCGCGATCCATCACGCTGCACCGGCGGTGTGGTACCCGAGCAGTTCAAGCCATTTGCACGCATTCTCTCCATGTGGGCGGCGGCGCTGACCACGGATCCAACCGAAACTTCGTTCCGCACCCTCATGGAGGCTGGCACGCGCATCAACTGGATCGCGGAGTTCTTTCGCTGGCTGGTCGGCCGGTCGGAGCACACGATCCCGGCGATTGGACTGTGCATTTTGGAGACCTGTGAGCGTGTGCTGCCGCGGTGGATGGTCATCAGTGACAAGTCGGGGCTGCTCCCCTTCAAGGAGGGCCTTGAGGCCTTGCTGAAAGACGACGGCATCATCGTCACTCCTTCGTTTCCCTGCCCCGCCCCTCGGCACCACGCACCGCTGCGCTGTGCATTCCAGTTCCAGTACACCGCCGCCTTCAACGTGCTGCAGCTGCCTGCGACGGCGTGCCCCATCTGGAGCCCCAGCATGGTGGGTCGTCGCCGCGCGGTGAAGCCGATGGACGTGCGCCGCAAGCAGCTGCCGCACGATTACCACTTGCCGAAGGGCGTGCAGGTGGTGTCGGCAACGAACCAGGACGAACTCTGCGTCAGTATCGCCATCGCGCTCGATAAGGCGCTGGGCGGTTACCGCTATCCCGGCTGGGCTCTGCTGGAAGGCGATGACGGCACTGGTGAGGACGGCCTCGTTGAGTTTGAATACTAAACCGTTTGGGCTCTCCGCGCAGTTTGGGTTGGATTTTCTTTTTTGGTTTTCTTGCTTTTTCTTGTACGCCTTTGTATTTATCGTTTTCTGTCTTGTCTTGTCGTCATTGTTGTGCGGTGTTGGTCTCGGGCCTTCATTTTTTTTTGTGCGCTCGTTTCATGCTTCATGTCTGCTATTGGTGTGCTCATAATGGCTTGGCATGTTTTTTATTTTGTTTTTCACGAGCTCTTTCGCATCGGCTGTGCCCCGGGGAAGGCGTCGTCGTTCTGTGTGTGTGGAGCTGGACGCACGCGCAGGTAGATTGTGAGACGCTTCACTGGCGCGCGCGAGATCTGGGAAGCAAGTGCAGATCATCTTCTTTACGGAAAGAAGGAATGTCATAGCACCCTGTGTGTGTGTGTGTCGCACTGCGAAGCTGTGTGGTTGATTGTTTGCTACACGTCGTCATTTTCTCGCTCCGCGGAAGGCGAGAGCTCAGGTGGTGAGGCACAGTCGCCTGTGAGATCGGTTGACCCCGACGCACGACAAGTACAGATGAGCACCACTTCGTCCGCATGGTGTGCAGGAGCGTTGTGCCTCTTGCAGTTTTTTTTTATCCTCTCCGCTGTTGTCCCTGATGTGGTTCTCTTCTTCTTTAGGGTTTCACACACGCAAGTACACGCACTCACACGCACACACACGACACTGTATTCTGTTCCCTCCACGTGTCTGTTTGCCCGTATACGCGTGCACTTGCGTGTGTGTGCGCGCTTGTGTGTGCTCACGAAGGAGGCCAGCAGTGAGAGCATCTGTCTGCACTTGTGTCGCTCGTGTGTGGGGCGAGGATGCTTGCTATTGACCTTTTTTTATTTGTTTGTTCAGAAGCATAAAATCGTGCTCCTTTTCAGCCCATCTGCGTTTGCAGGTAGGCTGTCACACACACACAAGAAAGAAAACGCTTAGAGAACGCAAGAAAATGTGAACGAGCTTCTCGCCCTCGTTCCCCGGTGCAACTCCACACGTGCTGCTCGTGAGAATGGTAGTGCGCCAGTGGTTTGCTGTCTGCCTCAGCCGCTGCAGACGCTGGGTCGCCACACGCGCGCATGCACACACACACACACACACACACACAGGCACGCACGCAAGCGGGTTTGTGAACGGGCACTGCTGCAAAGTCTCCGGTCTGCGTGAAAACTAAGTGGTAGTGCCTCAACCACAGCGCGCTCTCGCCACCTCTGCAAGCTCAAAAAAAAAATGTCGTGTGGGTACAGACTCCCGACCGCTCCCGCTGTCCGCTCTCTTTCTGTCTCGCGTACACTCATTCGAACGACTTCTTTGCCCCTTCTTCTCAACCATCACATCCTTCTTCTTTCATTCTTCGAACTCCTCCCGTTCATGTGTACAGTGAGTTCTTTTTTAAAGTGTTGTCTTTTCTTCTGTCGCGAAGGAGCGGTCAAAAACTAAAAAAAGGGCGGAAAGACGCACTGGGAGTCCCTGTGTGCTCGTACTCGCTCACACTCACCACTCCCCACTTTTTTCTTTTTTCTTTTTCTTCTCTTTCGCTGTTGATCTTTGCTGATCTTCATTGTGTACTAAGAGGCGTCCAGAGCGTGTGCATCAACGACCGCAGAGAGAGAGAGAGAGAAAAGGAAGAAACCTCCACCACCGTGTGCACTATTTACTTGACTTCGTTGAAGTTTCGTTCCAGACCGTTCGCCTTCGTCATTGAACCATGTCGCTCACAACGGCGTTTCCGTTCCAGGCCTTCATGGGCGACCTCAAGACGCGCCAGGTGATGGCCTCCAAGGACGGCATCTCGCTCTCTCTGCTGACTCCCGAAGACATGGAGCGGCTGGCCTTTGTTGAGGTGCGTGTTCGCTGCGGCGAGGAAGATAGGGCCGCTCCGTGGTTGCCGGTGCAGCGTCGGCACGGCACGCTAGCCACCTTCTACGACACGCGCATGGGCAACTTCGTTGCCCGGACCTTCCCCACACAGCCGTGCTCGACGTGCAGCAACGCGCTGACGGGGAAGTTCGGCAACGAACGATGTCAGGGACACTTTGGCTTCGTGAGCATGCCACGCCGCTACCCGAACGACCCGTCGCGGCAATCGGAGAAGATCTTCGTCATCAACCCCCACCTCGCCGAGGAGACGGAACTGATGCTGCAGGCGGAGTGCTTCTTCTGCCACCGCTTCCGTGTACCTGAGTTTGACGTGGAGCGGTACCGCCAGGCGCTGCTTCTCGTCGACGCGGGTTTGACCGGTGAGGCATTGCAGCTGCTCAGCACGACGACCAACGCCAAAGGTCAGGAAGCACGCAACCGTCGCCGCCGGGACGCGAACGAAGAAATTATCAATGACACCCGCTCGCTGAAGGAGCACGTGGCGCGCATCTTGCGTGACCACCACCTCTGTGCCACGGGCGACGAGTCAGCCGACACTGCGGTGAACGCCATCCCCGACGCCGTGCGCGCGAGGACGCTGAAGCCCGTTCTTGACATTCGCAACGAGCTTTGCAAGCAGGCACTGCGCGAATTCAAGGAGTACGGAAGTGTGTGTTCGCACTGCCGCAGCATCTCCCCCCGCATCACGACGAAGCACGGGCACCTCTTCTTCTTTTTCAACCGAAAAATCGCGGACCTCAACGTTGCCCAGGGCGTTCTCACGGCAGCCCAGCTGCGTGAGTGGAGCGAGGCCAACCAACGGCACCAGCGCAAACACACGTACTATACCTCCACCATGGCACGTGAGCACATCAAGCAGCTCTGCCAGCACGAAGGCGCCATTTTGGAGGCGCTCTACCCCCACATGGGCGAGTCCACGATCGACATGCCCTACGACTGCCCCCTGCCGGCGAACCTGCTCTATAAAGTCTTCTTCACCGACAAGGTGCTGGTGCCGCCGCTGCCTCTGCGGCTCGCCTCGGGTGTTCAAGTGTCTGAGAGCGGGCTGCTCTCCCCCGACGACCAGACGCGCTCCCTGTCGGCGGTGCTGGGCTTCGTCGAGCAGATTGAGGCCTACTTCACGCTCAAGAACAACTCCACCGAAGCGCGCAACCTCGTCTCGGCGAAGCAAGAGGTGGCGCACGAGCAGAACCTGCGCAACCTGCAGGCCAAGGTGACGGAGGTCTACACGACGATGCTAGACACCTTCGCGAAGAAGGAGGGTCTCTTCCGCATGCACATGATGGGCAAGCGTGTCAACCAGGCCTGTCGAAGCGTCATCTCCCCTGACTACCTCGTCGAGCCGAACGAGGTGTTGCTGCCGCGTCCCTTCGCGCGCGGTCTCACGTTCCCGGAGCAGGTGACGAACTACGCACCGGCACGTGCGCTGCTGCTCAAGCAGTGCGTGATGAACGGCCCAAGTATCTACCCCGGCGCCTCGCATCTCGAGATACGCTACGCCAGCGGCGAGGTGCGCTTCGTTGACCTCAACACACCCGCACAGGCCCGCCGTCAGCAGGCGCAGCGCTACTTCGCCATGGTCTCGCAGACCGGTGGCACGCTCATCGTGCATCGTCACATCCTTGACGGCGACCGGCTCATCTTCAACCGCCAGCCCACGCTGCACAAGGCGTCCATGATGGGCTACCGCGCCAAGGTCCTGTCCGGTCTGAAGACGCTGCGCTTCCACTACGTGAACGGCAAGTCGTACAACGCCGACTTTGACGGTGACGAAATGAACGTCCACATTCCGCAGAGCCTGGAGGCCAAGGCCGAGCTGGAGTGCATCATGGACGCCAACATGAACTACCTCGTGCCGACGTCCGGCAAGCCGATTCGCGGTTTGATTCAGGATCACATCGTCGCAGGTGTGCTGCTGACGCTGCGCGACAAGTTCATCGACCACGCCACCCTAGTGCAGTACGTGTTCAACGCCATCGTCCCCTACATGCGCGCGCACGGTCGGCCCTTCGCGACAACGGCGACACTCACCGACCTGATTCCGGTCCCGGCAGTGCTGAAGCCGCGTCCGCTCTGGACCGGCAAGCAGCTCATCTCTATCCTTGTGCGCTACGTGACTGGCGCGGTCGAGGCGGCAGGCGCGCGCAGCGTCCCGTCGTCCCAGCACAGCACCGACGGCGTCACCCTGCGCGGTACCTCGCTCGTGCAACCCAGTGCCTACACCACGACGGACCCCGTCACGGGCAAGCTCAAGTCCGTCTCCAAGTGCGGCATGGACGATGATCACGTGCAGTTCCTCAAGAGCGAACTCGTGACGGGTGTGCTGTGCAAGAATCAGCTCGGCCCGGCAAACCTGTCGGTGGCGCATGTCATTCACGAGATCTACGGGCCTCACATGGTCGGCGAGCTCTTCGGTGCGTTTGGCCGCGTGCTGACGATGAGCCTGCAGCGCGAGGGCTTTTCGATGGGCATGGATGACATGTGCCTTGTGCAGGAGGCACGCCGAGCGAAGCTGCTGCGGGAGCTCGACGAGGCGCCGCTGTCCTTGCCCGAGGACGAGGCGACGGTGATGCCGGTGATCATGGGGTTGGCGACACAACTGCAGAAGGAATTCGTGCCGGGCCGCATGCAGGTGCCCTTCCCGCGCAATCAGCTGCTCATGATGACTGTCTCTGGTGCCAAGGGCAGCAACACCAACACCATTCAGATGGCGCTTGGCCTCGGTCAGCAGCTCTTCGACGGTCGCCGTGTGCGGCGGATGAACTCTGGTAAGACGCTACCCGCCTTCTTCATTGGCGAGAAGCGAGCGCGCTCGTATGGCTATGCGATGGGCCGCTTTGCCTCCGGTATCCGCCCGCCCGAGTACACGATCCACGCCATGGCTGGTCGCGATGGTCTCATCGACACGGCCGTGAAGACCTCGCGGTCAGGCCACCTGCAGCGCTGCCTGATCAAGGGTCTGGAGAGTCTCGTCGTGCACTGGGACCACTCCGTCCGCGACTCCAACGGCAGCGTCGTTCAGTTCGTCTACGGCGGTGACGGCCTCGACCCGATGAAGGCCTCCTCGCTACAGGCCTGGGACATGGCCAAGGACAACGTCTACGAGCTCAGCCGAAAGTACGGCGTGGACAGTGGCATGGACAGCCACGAGGACGATGGCGCGGGCAGTCCACGCCCTTCTGCCACCATGGATGGATCCGGCGGTGCGGCCAGCACGCCGTCGACGGCTCCTACCGTGGCCGGTGGCAAGCGCGGCCGGCCTGATGAGGCGCTCGCGGCGTTGCGAGCGTCGCAGGAGGCGGCGGTCTCTCAGCAGGTCGCGGCGGACCCACTGCCAGAGCAGATGCGTCGTGGTCTCGCCACCTACCTCAACGGCGACAAGGCCGACTACGTGCTCTTCCAGAAGGTGTCCCAGGTCTCGCGCTGGGCCCAGCAGAAGAAGCTGACGCCGAAGCTGCGCCAAAAACGGGAGGAGCACGTGCAGTACCTCAGCGGCGTTGTCGGCGACATCACCGCGCGCAAGCGCCTGCGTGCGTACTGTGATGCCGGCGAGCCCGTCGGCCTTCTTGCCGCACAGGCCGCAGGTGAGCCGTCGACGCAGATGACGCTCAACACGTTCCACAGCGCAGGTTCCACCGTGACGCACGTTACGGAAGGCATTCCGCGTCTGCGCGAGCTCCTCATTCACGCGTCCGTGAAGCGGGCAGCCATTGTCGTGCCGGTCGAGAAGGCGCAGGAGGTTGATGAGGAGGCGCTGACGACGATTCTGAACGCCGGCGTGGCGACTCGGCTGACCGACTGCCTCGCCTGCGGAAACACGTCGGCCGGTGCCGCCCAAGGTACACACTCGGCGATGCACAAGGGCTACCACTTCCACGTTGAGCGCGGCCCCGAGCAAACCCACCTCCTCGTTTCACTCCTCTTCTCCAAGCACCTTCTCGAGGTTAGCCGCGAGAAGATGTGCATGTCACCGAACGAGCACCTGGAAAGCTTCAAGGCTGCGCTTCTGGCGCTGGCGAAGCAGGTTGTCTCGGTGTTACGTGGTCGGGCGGACAAGGGGGCCGGCGGGGCTGGTGAGGGCGCTGCGCTTCAGCAGGGTGTGCAGGATCCGGCGCAGATGGGTTTGGGTGGTGCAGGGGACGGCGCCGACTCCGCAGACGACGAGAACGCCCTCAGCGAGGAGGAGGATGACCAGGAGCGCAGCACGGTGGACGGCGACGCGCGCTCGTCACAGCCACCGGCGACGCCAGGGATGGGTCCCCGCCGCCACACACGCCGCGCACATGCCGCCGCCGCCGCTGTCAATGAAGAGGAAGAGGATGCAGACGACAGCGACAGCGAGGGCGACGATGACGGGGAAGGGCGGAAGAGCCGTGGTCTGCGGGGCAAGGACGGTGAAGGCGGGGAGGAAGAGTTCGCCGACGACGACGACGCGGACGCCCTTGCGGAGTCCAAGGCGCACGCCTCGTCTCACGAAAGCTACACAACCTTCAGCGCGGTGCGCGGTGCGTACGGTAATCGCAAGTTCAATGTGGAGATTGCGCCGCTGAGCGTGGATGCGGCGACCAAGGCCGGCACGGTGCCCCTTGGTGATGATCTGTTCATCGTGAATGTGCTCATCTCAATGCCTCCGCACGTCATCGCCGTCGTGCCAGACGTGCTCGACCGCGCACTGGCTCAGCAGACGCTGCCGACGTGGCTACCTCAGTTCGAACAAGTGAGCTTCACGCGCAAGGCTGACGATGTGACGAGCGGTGAGCTGGTCTTTCAAGGCGCGAACGCGACGATCCGTCAAGTCAGCGCGTTCCTCTCGCTCTTCACGTTGCGTGCGAAGGCCATCAAAATCCGCAAGGCCCGCTCTACCGACATCCAAGACATGCGGCTCTCGCTGGGCGTGGAGAGCGCCTACAAGTCCCTCTTTGACGAGCTCGACAAGCTGTTCCGTCGATACGCCGTCGACTACCACCACCTCACCCTTATCGCCGATGCCGCGACGCACCGCGGTCGCTGGGAGAATTTTAATTTCACTGGCGTCATCTCGCACAGCGCCAGCCCGCTGTTCCAGATGACCTTCGCGTCGTCGAAGCGCTTCCTGCACACGTCGCTCACACGAGGCATTGGCGACGAGCTCGACTCGATCAGCTCGGCCATCATGGTCGGTGAGCGTCCACGTGTGGGGACAGCCTTCGCCAAGGTCTGCCAGGACCCCGGCATTCTCAGCGACGTCATTGAGCACACTTTTGCATAGGCAGTGGGCGGTCCCTGCAGACGCCATTCTCCTTCACCTGTTTGTTGATGCTATTGACGTCATTGCGCAGCTGTTCATCTTGGAGAATGAGGGAGAGAGAAAGTTTTTGTTTTTCTTTCCACGAGGATTGCTCGCTACTTTTGTGTTTTCTTCCTTTTTTTTTCCAAGTATCTTCGTAACTCATCATAAGCGTATTAACAAGGTCACCTCTGTCGGCATAATTTCCTCTTGTTTCTTCTTCTGTGTGTCGCTCACAGTTCCGTATTAAGCAGCGGCATGAACGGTTGACTAATTAGTTAAAGACGGGAGACAAAACCCAGTCTCACACATCTATGCCCTCCACACCCACATCTACACAGACGCAGACAGACGCATAACGAAGGCCGCTCCTAATTACCAGGTTAGGTGTGTTGGCAGCCGTTCGTGGGCTCCCTCGAGTGAGCTGCACACCCGCCGCGAAAGCGGCGGAGACGCGAGGTGTGCAGCGATGCATGGAAGCGTGCTCGAAGTCGCTGGAGAGTCGCCAGCTTCGCTGCGCGCACACTGGCGATGCCGTCAAGGACTCTCATGTCAGGTGTCGCCTCCTTTTTTTGTATAGTACGGCGATGGTCGGCGCATTCTAGGCTTCGTGTCGACGTACCCCATGACCGCTTATGTAAACGCTCTCACCACTCTCCCTCTGTCTCTCAACTCTATTATTACTGCGCCCGTGCGGGTTGTCGGTTCTCATGGCTCTCGTGGTCTCATATTTTCACAGAAGCACTGAAGGACGCGCCGTCGTCGCTTCGCCTACTTTGTTTTGTTTTCTTTGCCGTGCCTTCTTTGTTGTGCCGTCCGGCGGGTGCAACGCGAGAAGGGGAAAAGAAGGCGAGAACGTGAGAGAGAGAGAGAGAGACGCGCGTCGACGTCGTGGCCAGTCAGGCGCGAACCTCGCTCGGCCTTGCCCTCGCACACGGCCTCTTCGCGCGGCGGGGTCACTTCCGCCGTCGTTGATCCCCATTTACTGCCCGATAGGTCCATTGAGCCTCACATTGCGGTACTCAATGCTGCGCAGACGCCTCGCCGCACTTGTCGCGGGCGGCAAGACCTCCGCAAGTGCACTTTCACGAGTGAGCTCGTCCACGACAGCAGAGCCCGTCGCAGACGGTCTGGACCATTCACAGACCACCAACACCGAAGTCACACCAGCCAACCGCGGCATCAACGTGGCGCACCGATCCGTCTTGACGCGTGTTCTCGAGCGCGTGGCAGCGTCGATCGCGGCTCCAACTACTACGACAACAGCAGCGACGGAACCAGAGTCTGCCTCTGAAAGACCGACTGTTTTGGGGCTCACGTACCCGCCGCCGTCGACAGCGTCCACCGTGTCCGCGGATGCCGACGAGACCGCGGGAAACACGAAGGCGGCGCTTGACTTGTTCGCCCAGGCCTTCGCGGCAACGTGGCACATCGTTGAGCAGCGGCCCTACGCGCGGATCGTCTCGCGCGTTGCCAACCCCGCCGCCGCCTCTGCGCCTCTTGAGACCTGTGTCGTCGCGACGTCGGCGCTCTCGCTCGCCTCTGCGCGCCAGGCCACTGTGGTGGAGCAGCTGGTAGAGGTGCAGAACCTCGCAACCGCGTGGGTCGAGCTCTGCCGCCGTGAGTGGCAGAGGTGTCAAGGCGGAGGAAGGGCAGAGGGGCCCGCGGCCGTACAGCTCGCTGACGACATGCTGAATGCCACGAGTGCCGCCACCTCGTCCACGGGCTCTGAACGACACCGTCGGCGGCGCGCGCTCAAGCAGTATCTTCAGCGAAAGCTGGGGAGCGAGGAGGCGACGGAGCAGCTGCTCACTGGCCAGACTGATCGCACTGCGAGCAGTGCCGCTGGAACGACGCCCAAGACGCTCCAGACGCTCGAGGCCACGGTGCACCGCGCCCTGTCCGGCGGTGCGTGCCACACCAACTCCAGTCTCCTTGGGTGCGCTCTGTTGCAGCTCTCCCTCGCACGTGAGCTGCTCGACAGCCCGGCTGCCACCGCAGAAGAGGCGGCGTTTCTCAAGGAGGTGGCCTACGCCATGCTAGTGGGCGTGACGACGGCCACGTACCGCTTCGACCGCGTCAGCGCGCGGGACGGCGTGCGGCCGCAGAGCTGCCGTGGTCTCGATGAGCTCCTCAGCGTGCTTCTCGCCTCTCTCGGCGACTCACACAACACGGCTCGTCGCTTCGCCGCAGAAGGGAGCGCGCCGGGAGGCGAGTGGCCACCCGCCGGGGCCACACAGACGGCACTGAGTCGTCCTGAGCAGCATCGCCCGCACCGGCCGCCCAGTCACTCCCTCCTGCGTACGTTCCTCGGGCTCTACGCTGGGCTGCTGCCTCACACGGTGACAGCCGTGGTGCGTGCGGATGCGCGGAAGGACCGACAGAATGCGGAAGGGGGCGTGGCGAGCGCCGGCTCGCACACTCTGCGCGTCGTTCAGGCGCTGCGCCGTGGCTGGCAGCAGACGTCACGCAACGTCCGTGTGGAGGGCGCCTCTGCCTCTGCGGTGTGGTGGCTGCAGACGGCCGCTGTGGCTATGCAAGCTTTCGCGTCATGCGCGGAGCGGCAGGTGCAGCTGGCCGGTGAGGCTGTCGCTGACGAGCTCACCGGTGCCGATGTGTCGACGTCGCTGCGACAGGAAGAGGCGGCTCTGCTTGCCAAGGTGCACGCGGAGCTCGCCACGGTCTTGGACGGCTTCTTCCGCTACAGCCGGGTGATTTACACACATTATCAACACGCCACGCAGGCTGCCACACCCACCACTGCAGAGGGCAATGACGACGAGGGGCTGGACACACTGCCACAGCGGCGCCGACGAGGCCGTCGTACACTATTCCAGAACGACGACGAGGTCGAGGCCAACTCTGGGTTGACCAGTGCAAGTCGCAGCGGAGACGCCGGTGGGTCAGTCACCTCCACGGGAAGCCTGGTGCGGCGTCCGGCTGGGGTGACGGACGCCGCAGGTGATGGCCAGCGGCGCGGTGCAGCTCGCTTCGTGGCCCGCAACCGCGCGCTGTTGCAGGATGGTCTCACCGACGCCGCGGTGGTGGCTGCCAGTACCGCACGCGGTGCTGCCGCGGTCACCGGCAAGCGTGGCCGAAAGAAAGGTCGCCCCAGCGCGGCGGCCGCCGCCGACGACCAGCCCTCTGTGGCCGAGACCGAAGAGGCGTTCAGCGCGCTGTTTCATGTCTTCGTGCTTCTGCGGACCTCGCCAAGCGCCCTCGCCTCACTCTACGGCATCAGCAGCGACCGCAGCGACGATCTCGAGGAAACGTGGCTGTGCGTGGTGCACGCGATACGTCAGCTTGAGCGCACCGTGTGGTGTCCCTCGCCAGCACAAGAAGCGCTTCTCGGTCCGCAGCGCAAACGGCGATTTCAGCAAGCCGCGGCGCACGTCTTGGACAGCGTGCGTGTGGACCCCCGCAAGCACACGCGGAGCCCGCCATCGTCCGCGCTCATTGCTATCCTGGAGCCCACCTCAGCGGAAAACCACCTACCGCAGAGCGTTCAGCAGTCCCTTGATCGTCTGCGATTGCGTGTGCTGCAGCATGCGTTGTCCAGTGCGGCCACCGACACCGCCGCACAGTGGGATGCTGGTCTGCGTCGCGCACAGCAGACGACGTTGCGCGCGCTCGATGCGGTGCTGCGGGTATTGCCTGACACCGTCCTTGACGGCGCACTGCTTATCGCCAACCGCATCAGCGAGGCGCTGCTCCTTGTGGTGGACCGCAGCGAAGAACTGGCGACCTCGGCGACGCAGCAACGCGCACAAGGTGGCGGTGTCAGTCGAGGCTGGACCGTGATGCAAAACCACCGACGCTCGCTGCAGGCGGTCCTCGCCATGGGTGCGCAGGAGCTGGTGTTCGCCAACGATGCCTTGCGTGACGGCGTCTGCGCGACGTGGTGGGTGAAGCGACTGCCACAGTTCACATGTCATACGGAGCTAGCCGGTGCCGCCGACCCGCGCGCGCTTGGTTTCTCACGGCGACTGCACTCTGCGGCCACTGCGCTGCAAGCAAGGCACAAGCTGCTCTCCTCAGATGACAAGCTACAACACATCGAGGACAGTCTCACGTGCTTGGAGGGGGCGGTGGCGCACGGTGGCGCAGTGGCGGTGCCTACTCAGCGGCTGGATCTCCCATCTCGCCAGGCACTCGTGTCCTGCACGCTCTGCCATCTCCTCGCCGTTGGGCAGCACCTCAGTGCCCACGCCAAGGGCCTCCCCGCCAGCCAGATCACCACGGGCACGGACACCTCTCCGCGAGCTGACCTGTCGGCACCAGCCGACTTCGATGCTGCCGACGCCGCCGCTCGTGCAGACAAGGCATATCGACGGCTCGTCGCGCTGCTCAAGGCAGACGGTGAGCTTGTCCTGCTGTCCGGCTTCGCCGCCGGGCTGAGCGCGTGGCACGCCCTCTCCCGTCACTTCCAGCGTGCGGATGACAGTGAGTACGGTGATGCCGCCATTGCGGCTGCCGTGGTGCCACTCACGCTCTCGGCTGTTGTTGCCAGCGTGGAGCGATCGCGGCTGGTGGACAGCCCCAGCACGCACGCTTCTTTGTGTGAGCACGCTCTGCTCGTGCTCGCTGGCCTCAGCGAGCACACTCTCACACTGAAACCCCGTGAGCTCAACAGCAGCGCTGACACGGTTCGCGGAGCACGCAAGAGTGCGCGACGGTCGTCGACAGCGGTTCCGTGGGCCCAGTGGCGCGCTGCGCTGACACAGCTGAACGTGTACTGTCTGGGATGGGCACTGCGTGATCCGGGAACGGCTGGGTGCGCCGCCGCGGACAGCGCCGCGGTCTCCCTCGCGCTCTACGCCCGTTACACCTCGCCACGCGACGTGCCGTGGCGCGAAGAGCTCGACCGCCGCCTGCCACCGACCTCCCCATTGCGTGCCTTCTGGGATTTGCCCTCCGAGACGTCGAGCACGTCGCTCACAGCAGACCGCGTGCTCCTCCCAGCGGGTGGCTACATCTTCTTCCTCGACCACAGCAACCGCCTGCTGTTTGGCGACTACCGTTGCTCCCCGTACCACTCGACCTTGCAGGAGCGCTCGCTCGAGGCTCTGCGCGACTACCAGCGCGCGCTCCAGCAGAGTCTCACCGCCTTTGACGCGCTCGACGCACTACCCCCAGCCGCGCCGTCCGCCTCACTCAAGGCACGGTTGCAGGTGCAGCAGCAGCGAGGACGGCTGTGGTTCACCTTGTCAGGCACTTTTCAGCGTCACGCCGCGCCACTCGCCGGCTTCGCGATTAGTGAAGTTCGGCAGTCCCACGCGTTGCACCCGCTCGTGCGGCTGACAGAGCGCCACGCTGCCGACCAGCTTTTCCTCGCGACACAACTTCAGCCCACGAAGGGCACACCGACGACGTCGCCAAGTGCGGCTGGGAGTGGGGCAGCCGTCGCGCTGGACGTCCACACGGCCTCTCTGCTGCTGCTCCGGTTCATCGGCAGTCTCTACCAGTCACACAGCTGGGCGATGCTATGCTCGACCTTTCGCGTCGCCCAGCTCGCGTACCGCGCGGAAACCATTCTCGGCACGCGCGAGGCCGTGCCGCTTCATGTGCTGGGCTCGTCCACCGTGTTGGGACTACTGCAGGAGATGCCGAACCCCCGTGCGTTTGTGCGTCTTCGACCAACCTTTCTGCATGTGCTCCATCGGTTCGCAGACATGCTATCGGCGTCGGGCACAACGCTGCTTGGCATGCGAAACGGCTCCGCTGTGCGGGGGTGGTTGTCAAGACCGAATCGAGATGTCTACCGCAGCGTCATATTTGGCATGAAGCAGATGGTGCTGTACGTGCAGCGCGAGGCCGTGTGGTTCTGTGCTGGTGCCGTCACCACCACCGCCACCACCGAAGGTGTCAACGACGACGAGGACGGCGACAAGGCACACACCGGCGGCCCGTCACGTGCACCGTACTATTCGGCGGGGTACCGTGCCGGCCGCAGCCCCGCCGCACTGGCCAACGAGTTTGCGCTGTTCGTCGCCATTCTGCGCAGTGCGGTGGAGTTGGTGCTAGAGTGTGTACAACATCACGCCCTTCAACAGCGTGTCATTGACCGTGCACTCACCGACATTGTCACAACCTGCCACGACGTCCTGTGCGATCTCTTGTGTGATGTCATACACACGCTTCTTGCAGAGGAGGCGGCGCACAAGCGCGGACACAAGGCCGTGAAGAGCGGCGCCGTCAGCGAGCCGTTCGCAGAGGAGCACGCCACGTTGCTGCTCGTCGGACTGTCTTCCCTGGCGGCACTGTGCGTCGTGCAGCAGCACGATCCGGCAAGTGTTTTCTACCATGGCCGAGCGCGGCGTGGTGTAGAGAAGGTGATTGCCGCCGTCGGCACACTGCTGGACGCCACGCCGCACCTTCACGTGGCGCTGCAAACTGCCCTGACGCGTTTTGTGGCGAGCGGCTTTTACAGTCGTGAGTTCTCGTGGCGCCTCGGCACCGTTCTCTACGGCCGTGCCGATGTGACTGTCCACGTCGTGGTCCTCTCCACCCTGGCGAACGCGGCTATTCAACACCCCGAGGCAGCGGCCGTGTACTGGAAGGCGTGGCGCCAGTTGCAGACGGAGCTGCTGCAAGGTGTAGGCGTGCATGGCGACGAGGGGAAGAAAGGAAAGTCCGCAAGGAAGGCGACATCCGTCTCGAAAACGGCGGCCACGAGTGGAGCCGCGCTGACTTCCACCTTCACTGTGCCATCGCGGCACGAATTCCAGCTCGCCGTGAGCGCCTTCAACGAGCTTGACGAGCGTTGTCGTCTCTCTAAGCGCGATGCGCAGAAACGGCAAGGAGGTGTCGGCGTCTTCACTCGCGCAGCACCGGACACCGCGAGCCCGACCACCACCGACCCGGTCGCCGACTCCGTCACACTGTGGGAATGGCGCTGTGAGCCTGCCAAGCTGGCCGCCATCGTTGTCGAGGACACGGCTCTCCTCGCACACAAGACGTCGACTGACGACGAGACCGCCAGCGCTCAAGCGCTTGACGACGGCGGCGATGACGACAGCGGTGAAGAGGCGGGTGCCACCACCGTCCTCCTCCCCGACAAGACTCGGGGACCGTCAGCGCATCAAGCATCGTACCCACGTGTCGGCTTCGTGTTCCACGCCGCGCTCGACGTGGCCGAGGCGTTGGCAGAGGGTGTTCTCACGTCAGCGGAAATCATCGGTGCCGTCACGCAGCAGAGTCGCGATCTCGGGCTCGTGAGCAGCGCGCTCACGACGCACGGGATCACGTCGGTGGACGGCGGCACCGCGGTGAACGGCATGACCCCTCAAGTGCGGGCTGTCATGGAGAGCTACCTGCACAACATGCTCGCCCTGTGTGCGCACTACACCCTCGCCGACATCTGTGCGGACTCGGCTGGCGCCGCCTCCATGTTTCGGGTGCTTGAGCCCTGGCTGGCACTCCGCGAAACCAGCGCGCTCGCCAGAACTCATCAAAGCACTGCGACGAGGCTGTGGCGTCTCCTCACCGACAAGTTTCATCGGGAGTTACTGGCACCGCACGAGGCGGCGTTCTCCGCCTACCAAGAGCAGCTCCTGCACGCCGTGTCGCGTCTCCGCGAGGGCGAAATCCACTCGGAGCGAGGCACCACCGTGCACGGCCACCTGATGGCCCCGCCTGCGCCGGCAGAGGACATCTTCTTTGTGCCTGGCGTCTTCGCGTCAGCAGCGCGTGAGGCCACCACAGGGCTGTACGCGCCGCTCGACATGTTGGAGCTCAGCCCCCACGATGACGTCCGCCGCTGCCTGCCACCGGCACCGACATTGCGCACCGCGTCGCGTGCCACGTACACGCAGAGGGAGGCCTGCCGCACGCCCGTGTTTCCGACTGCAGTGCCGTTGGAGGTGACGATGGTGTTGCTGCGCGCGCTCCTGCGCGGAGACCGCCGCGTGCCGGAAGTGCGCGATCTCGCAGACTGCGTCGCCACGTACGCGGCACGGCAGTATGCGCTGCTGCGCACCCGGCTGGACGGGTCGGCGCTCAACATTCTTCCGGCTCTGCTCGCCGAAGATGAAACGCGAGCCGCCGTGCTCGGTGAGTCCGATGCGCCTCGGCCCGGTGCGTCGGCAGCGTCAGCCAAGACGGCGAATCACAGCCGTGTGCAGAATCGGCTCTGGATCACTCTAGGGCTGCCCACACGCGGCGTGCACTGTGCACGAGCGCGAGGCGCTCTCTTCACACCCGACAAGGCACGTGCGCTAAGCGACGCGTTCGCAGAAGCTGGCTTTCCTGTGGACGCTGACGCCGCCGGATCCGTCGAGCAGACCGTGTTCGATTACATGCGTGCCGGTGCTCTCTACCTGCAGCTGCTTTCCACCATCGCATCGGTCTTGTTGCGCTACAAGCTGTTCGGTGACCTCATCGATGATTCGGTTCGCGCACTCTTCTACGCGACGTCCTCACGTGGCGACGACGGCCTTGACGTGCCGTTGGGGTCGGAGGATGACGGCACACACCACCCGCAGTGGCGGCAGTTCATGCGCCAGACACAGCCTGCGTGGGTGAATCGAAACCTATTCGAGTCTGTCATGCTTCATTACCTCAACGTGAGCGTCACACTCACACGCCACGCTGATACGCTCTACCACACCGCAGCCGACCGCGTGGTCGACCTCGGCGCGAGGGCAGGGCCGCACTCAACTGCCGCGGACGGCGATGTCGTGATGCCTTACGTGGAGGAGGTCCGCCGCATGGTCGCCGACGCCATTCAGAGCACCTTGTCGGCGCTTGGCTTCCTCGCCGGGCGGACAGACCTTTCGCACATTCGGTGCGCCGCACACCACCTCGTCAGCGGCTGCTCCTGTGACCCCCTCACACTGCCGAACTCATTGGCTGCCTTTCGCGCTGCCAGGCCGACGCTGGCCGCAGACGCGGTGTCTAGGCAGTTCGCCGCCCAGCAGAGTCAACTTCGGGCGTTGGCACAGCAATACCCGCCCGTGCGCGTTGGTAGCCCAACGATGCTCGCGGTGCTGACGCCGTCCTACTTCCAACGCAGCCTGACGTACACGATGCCTCGCGCGCAGAGTGCGGCCGTCACACCGGTCGCAGCCAGCTTCACCTACTACATGCAGCAGCCCCACGTCGCGCTCGCCTCGCTTCTCGGGGCGGTCGCCGAGTTGCTTGCCTCAACCCCCGTTCGCAACAGCGCGCAGAAGATGCTCTGCGAGAAGCTCGCACGCGCTCTGCTGGAGCGGCCCGACTTCCGACAGGCACTGGCACCGCCCACCGTGGCGAGCGGCCGTCGCGGCGGTGGTGGAAGTAGCGAGGAGATGGACGCCGCCGGCTTTCACACACTCACGGCGGCGACGGTGGCTGCCAGCGGTGGGCCTGACGGACACGTGAGCACCGACGCACTCCCCAACGAGGTGCTCATCCCGTTCCTCGCCGCGATGACGCGCGGGGATGTGCGGATAGCGACGTCGACACTCGCGAAGCTCCTGCACACAGCGATGCACATGCGCGCCGACGTCTTTGGTGAGCCGCCGGTCGCCACACGGCAGGCAAAGCTGAGTCTGGTGCGCGGCGGTGGCGTCCGGCAGGTGGGTGGGTCATTTGATCTGGCTAACCCACTCTACATTCGTCCAAAGACGAGCAGCCGCCCCGACAGCAAAGACACCGAGGAGCCGACCACTGTGCACGGTGAAGCGACGGACCTACTTGAGGAACCCCAGCGTGGCAAGGCCGTCGCCGCGGCGTCCAGCCAATCACAGAAGGACCTGGCGCAGCTGGAAGAGTTTTCGATCACGGGAAGCAGTGACAGCGCCAGCGCCACGCACAGGCGTGCGCTGGCCTCGCTCAACCTCTCGCTGTCTGCGGCGATGGAGGTCGCCATGCACCTCGGTGCATCGCGCCGCTTGACCAAGGCGGAGTCGGTGCGTGCGCGCAGTTTGCTCCGTGCCGCCGACGACGCCCGGCGTGAGCGCGTCGGCGTGTACCGCTCGTTGCTGCACGCCGCCACCGTGTCCGGCCACGCGAAGCCGGGTGAAGCCACCACCGCCGTGCAGCCCGTGCTGGACGCTGCTCTGCACGTCGAGGATCCCACCGACTACGGAGTCGCCGTCCTGCACATCCAGTTTGCGCTGCGCAAGGTCGTGCATGCGGCGTTTCGGCGCCTCGGGCCTCATCAGAGCCCCGCCGCGCTTGCCATGATGACAGACACCTTGTACGCCGTCGACCCGGGCTTTCGGGCACAACGGGAGAAGGACTCCATCGCGGCGGCACGCGCGGGGGGCGGGGGGCGCGTCGACGGGACAGAGCCCCACCGCGCACCGAAGGCTCTGCCGGCGCCACCGCTTGACCCGATGCTGGCCGGCACGATTCGCATTCTCCTTTCCCGCGCACGGTTGAGTGCCCAGGCGGTGGGGTACGCGGCGAACGGCGGCCCGCAGTGCTACCTTACCGTCGCACCCGGCCCCACGACACCCCGCGGCGGCGAGAACCCCTCAAAGGCAGACGAGGTGAACAGCAACAGCGACGACAGTGTGTACCAACCCGTCTTGTTCCCACTCACTGCCGCGCCAGACTCGGTCGTAACAGCGTTGGATAGTCTCGCGCCGCTGGACAACAGCACACCGCAAGCTCTGCGCCTTCGGCAGGTGCTCGAGGAGGAGGCGGGTGTCGCCGTGGCCTTGACCACATCTGTGATGGCGGCGTCGGCGAAGATGAAAATGCGTTCGGCCGTGCGCGCGGCGATGCGACAATCACGTGCCGCACAAGCACAGCGCCGACGATACGAGTGGCGGCGCCAACACAACGCCACGCTCAAGCACGCACCAGCCGTAGGCGCACCAGTGCCAGCACGTGCGAGTTTCACCGCTTCCACGTCACGCACCTAAGCATGGAAGGCAAATCACAACAGAAGAGAGAAACACGATGCGTGTGTGTGTGTGTGTGTGTGTACTTCACAGAGTCGAAAATACCGTCTCTTGATTATTTGTTGTCAAGCGGTAATACGTAATGTTCTGGAAATCACATGAACCTGTGCCTATCTCCGTTCCCCCCCCCTCCCCCTTTCCTGGCGTGCGCGGTGAAGTTAAACCGACGCGCCGCTCACAGTCCAGAGAAAGGTAAGCACAGGTTACAGTGCACCGCTGCGCTCGTCTGCTACACCATATTGTCCTTCGGGCTGTGAACGGGGGGCTGGGGGCCTTCTCGACAGAGCGTGGTCCACCACCGCAACCGACGCACCCCATTCATCTCTGTCTTCCGTCCTCTTCTTTTCTTCTGGCCTCCATCGCTTTCCCTCGTGTGGGTAGTTAAGAAGCGCTCAGAGCTGAGCACCACGTGAGTTTTATTATTGGCTTCTCTTTCGCTCTTCCGCCCTTTTTTTTCACCGGCACCTCTTCGGCCTGGGCACGCGTGTGTGTCCCGTCGTGTGTTCGTCCTGTTCTTGAACGCACAGGTGCGTGGATCCTCAGTGAAGCGCCGTTGTGCAAACACATCTCTCTCTCACACACACAGAGAGACACACTCACATACAGACACGCCAGTCCAGCAGACGTGTGTGTGTGTGTGTGTCTGTGTGTGTTGGCGAGCACAGCAAAAAAGGCACAGAAATCCACTGAGAGCTGCCGGAGAGGGATCGAAAGAGCCAGTTCCACATATCACGCTCACCTGTGTCTGCGTCGTAGAGGCGCCCATCGGCCTATCTAGAGTGGGACTCTGAGCTGCCTATTCACCGTGTTGCCCGCCTCGAAGTTCGGCTGCCGTCAGTGCTATCTTGTTTCGTTGCGTGTGCGTGCGTGCGTGCGCGCGTTCTTTCATTCACACATTGTTTTTTTTTTCTTTTTTTTTCTTGTTGTTACCTCGCGTGCACACGCTCCCCAACCAATCGCTAGAGCCGTTCTTCTCGTTGTTCTTGACACGCTCTCTCTCTCTCTCCTCGCTGTGACTGCTTGCCCCTTTCTTTTTGCTTTCTTTTCCTCTTCATTCGCGGACGGCTGCCCGCACAGGTGGCGTCAACGTAGGTGTTCGCCTTTTCCACATCACCCTGTGTGGTTTGCGCTTCCGGTGACACCGTTCGGTTCTCACCGTCTTGTTTACCCATCTGCACCTTTTTTTTTTTTTGTGTCTCTCTGTGTGAGAATACAGATTTTTTTCTTCACCTGTGAAAAAGACTTTGTGTTGTGTGTGGTACGCCACGGTAAACGGCAGCAAACAACAAGATGAGCGGTGCTGTGGTACCCCTGCACGCCGAGGAGAACGGCTCGTACACCCCGCGGAACGAGCGCTCACGGTACCCGTCCACGTTCTCCTCCGGTGACATGGCCTCGTCACTCAACCAGTCGCGCAACAGCCGAGGTGGAAACGGGAGTCAGAAAAACAGCACGGCGGGGGCCAACGGAGGTACGCGTGGGTCGACCTCGTCCGCCCACAATAACAGCAGCCGCACGGTGGGTTCGCGCCATCAGGGCGGTGCGGCGGCGGATGGCAACGACGTGGTGGTGCTGTCGGACTCGCTGAAGCGCCCGTCGCTCCAGGCGAGTGCCAACGGCCGGCCTGGTCAGCTCAAGGCCTCCACGCCACCGTCTATTCCCAGCTCGTCAGCGGCGGCAACCAAGGTGCCTCCGCATGCCTCGAGCGCACCGCGTGCGCACCCACCGGCCGTATCGGTCAGCACCGTACCGCCACCACGACCAGTGGCGCAGGTGACGCCGCCAGCAAAAACCACGACGCAGCCCTCTCCGCTCGCCTACAAGAAGCCAGACAACCCTCGCGAGACCCTCACCAAGTCGCATGACAAACCTGCAGCGACGGTGAACTCGATGAAGCCGCGGTCACAGTCTGCCGACGCGGCACCAGTCCCACCACTGCCCAGTCGCTCCACAACACCGCAGCGTTCGACGACTCCACAGCGTCCCACGCAGCCACCACTGCTTCCTTTCGGCCCGCGCTCGTCGCCAGCCAACTCCACGCGTAGCAGTGTGAGCAACGATTATATTAGCACCAGCGGCGTCGGCCGACCGCCGCGCACGAACGTCGCCTCGCCAAACTCGTCCAGCACCTCCGCGCAGTCAAAGCCGCAGCTGGCGGCTGCCGTGCAGGCCTTCAACGATCGTCTCATGAACCCGCGTTCCTTCGGCAGCCGTCCGGGCTCCGCGCTCAGCTCGTCCACGACACCGGCGTCCACACCCGCACCACAGAGCCGGCAGTCCCCCTACAGATCACCCGCCCAGCGGAACTCGGCGAACGCCCCGAGCAGCGCCGCCAGCACGGTGAGAGCACCACCGCCAGTCCCGCCGCGTAGCACCGGCATCTCACCGACACTGACCAGCTCAACGGCGACCACCAGTAGCAACCGATCTGCCAACGGTGGGAGCCAGACCACCGCGTCGTCTGTGCCACGGCCGCCACCGAAGCCTGTGATGCAGACCCCCGTGCCCGCGCCCGCGAACAGCAACAACGGCGGCGCCAAGACACCCACGTACCAGCCCGCGGTCGCGACGACACCTACACGGGCGGCCACCTCTCTGCCTGTGATCAGCACCAGGCCTCCCGCGCCGCTTGTACGCACCGCTTCGCAGGGAGCCTCGCTTAACTCTGGTGCCGTGGCCAGCGTCAGTCAGCAGCGGCGCGTCACGGTGCCTGTCGCGCACCCCCAACGCAGCGCCGCCGCCGCCGCACACAACGGTCGCGTCATGGCGCACCCCTACCCCGACACCACCACCACCAAGACGACGACCGTCGGCAATGGCAGTGGGAATGGCAACAACGGCGGGAGCGGCGGTACGCAAGCGAAGTCGACGACGACAACACCCACGACGACAACACCGACCGCGAGATCGGTGTCATCGACGGCGGCGAAGCCCACGCCGCCCACGACGGCGACGCCTGCCACGGCGCGCCCCACCCCCGCAGCGGCCACCAAGACCGCCCCGGGGCCGCCGCCATCGGTGCAGAAACCGTCCGCGGCGCCGCAGCGTCGTGTGCCTCTGGACGCGTCGCCGTCGCCGTCTACGACGACCACCGCCGCACCGGCACCCACGCGTACCATTCCTTCACCCACGCCCAGCAAGCTGGTGGTTCTCTCTCCGACACCAAGAAGTTCATCGACATCGCCGGCTCCGACGCCGACGCCGACGCGTGTGGCTGGCAGCACGAACACGACTGCAACGACACCGCCACTTCGCACAATCCCCGCACCACAGAACACGTCGAGCCGAGCACCCGCTGCAGCGGCAAGCACACCGGCCACAGGGACCAAGACAACCATGAAGACGCCGCCGGCGGCCAGCGCACCAAGCAAGGCGGCACCGGCCAAGAGCGCACCCACGACTGCCACACCCGCCGCCTCGAGCACTCCTGCGGCACCGCGTCCAGCCAACAGCGGTGGTGTCGCGGGCAGCATCAACAGCAACGCCAACAACAACAAGAGCGCCGTCTCGCGGAGCCTGGATGAGGATGTGCTGGTGTCGTCCGTCGCCACGAAGCGCGCGAATGCCATCAAGCCAGTCTCACCAACCCGCTCACACGAGGCATCACCGGTGGCCTCGAGCACCCCTAACACCACCGCCACGGCCCCTGCTCGTGGTGCGCGCCAGCGTGGCCCAGGCGCCTCGCCGACGAACACGACCACGGCACCGAAGCCCGGCCCTTCACTCCTCCGTCCACAGCGCTCGCTGGATGAGATGACGGACGCCACGAGCTCACTCGAGTCCAGTGCGAATGGGCACTCCTCCGCGTTTGTCACGGCGGCCGACGCGCGCTCACGCCTCTCGAACACCACCACACCTCGCTCCGCCAAGCCCGACACGGCCATGCACCTGCCCCAGCCCGGCCGCAACACCATCGCAAACGCCCTTCTCGACTCCCCGACGAGCGCTGTTGGTCTGCCATCCTTCGGCTCCTCCAAGGGGGCCAACAAGGATGACGACGACGACGACGACGAGGACAAGGACCCGCGCATCACGGCAACGCCTTCGGACGGGCCGAAGACGCCACGCGCCGCGAAGAGGGAGTCAAAACGCGGCCGGGCAGGCACCGCTGGGTCACGGCGATCTGGCGGCTCATCGGAGAAACGTCACAGGAGCAAAGGTGCGGTGTCGTCCGCAGAGGAGCTTGCCACCCTTGCCCAGTACCTCGAGCAGGAGGAGCTGAACCTGTCGATGTCCACCTTCAACAGCGTGCAGGTTCTTGCCCAGTCGCACGCTCTGCGTGTGCTGAACCTCAAAGGCAGCACGTTGAGCAGCGAGGGTCTCAAGGGACTTGGCGGCGTGCCCACGCTGCAAAGCCTCTGCGTGTCCCACATGCGAAAGCTCCGCTCCCTCGTGCCCCTCATCACCACCACCGGCAACACCCGCTCGGCTCTGCAGGAGATTGATGCGCAGTGCACCCCGCTTGACGACAAGGGCATTCAGGGGCTGGAGAAGCTGCCGCGCCTCGTGAAGCTCGACCTCGGCATGACCTCCGTGACGGACGTGAGTGTGCTCTCGGCGAGTCGCTCCTTGCAGGAGCTGTACATCCCCGTCACGCGCGTCACCAACGCGGGTATCACCGGGCTTGAGAAGATCCCAACGCTGACGGTGCTCAACTTATCGCGCACCAAAGTGACATCGGTGACCGGGCTCGCCAGCTCCCGCTCCATCCACACGCTCATCATGTACTCGTGCAAGATCGATGACGCTGGCTTGCAGGGTGTGCAGCACATGCCGCGCCTGGCCACGCTGGACGTGAGCACGACCAAAGTGACAAACCTCTCCGTGTTCGAGGTGAGCACCTCACTCAAGTCCATCAAGGCGCAGTGGCTGGCACTGAAGAACTGCAACGATATTATTCAAGAGCGCCGACAGCAGATGGACCGGCTCGCGTTGGAAAGCTCAGGCGTGCTGCGCGCGGAGCAGGAGGCAGGCTACTCCGGCCTCGCATCGATCCCGACGCTTGAAAGCATCGACCTGTCCTTCAACCCCATTCGCACGATCAGCTCGCTGTGCAACAGCAGGTCCCTAAAGCGCCTCATCCTTCGCCGCACGCGCGTCGACAACAAAGGCATTGAGTCCATTGACCGGCTAAGCCGCACGCTGGAGGAGCTTGTGGTGACCAACATTACCGATGGCGTCGAGGAGTCCGAGGAGGAGCTCAGCTCCCTCGGCAGCGGTGCGACAGTCGCCGGTGTCTCGGCGGGCATGCTGAGCAGCGCACTCAACCTCGCTGGGCTCATGCACCTCGCGATATTGGACCTCTCCTTCACGGACGTCTTTGACCTTCGCATGCTGCAGGTGCTGAAGCACCTGAGGGAACTCTTCATTGTCGAGACGCTGGTCACCGTGGATGGCCTGCGTGGCATCGAGCTCATCCCGACGTTGGAGGTGCTCGACGTGTCGCAGACGAGCCTCATGTCTCTGCAGTTTCTTGTCTCGGGGGCCAAATCGCTGCGCAAGATTTTGGTTCGGTCCAATCGCAATGTACGCGGGTTCCGCCTCGGGCACCTTGAGAACCTTCCGCGGCTCGAGCACCTGGACATGAGTGACACGGTCGTGGAGGATGTGCGACTCATGTGGACGGCCGCGTGGGATCTGAAAGAGCTGGTGTGGCGCTGGAAGGAGCGCCGCGAAGCTTCCGGGCTGGTGCCTGCGCTCGAGTGCTGGGTGACCTCGGAGCGGCTGGTGGGTCTTAGCAAGCTGCCCAACCTCGTCTCGCTTGATCTCACAAACAGCTCTGTGCACAGTCTGCAGTTCCTGGAAGGCAGTCGCTCGCTTCAGCGCCTGATTCTCGACGGCAGTCGCCTCTTGCGCGATGACTGCATCGCCTCCATCACCAGGTGCCAGCTGGTTGAGTCGGTGGACTTGTCCAACGTCCCTCACGTGACGAACGTGATGGCGCTTGCCAATTGCCGAAACCTGAAGGAGCTCCGCCTCTCCAATACGGGTGTGACCGGCAATGGCGTGGAGGGCCTGACGCAAAAAACTGGGCTCAAGACGCTCGACATCGCCAACACACCAGCTGAGGAAGAGATGCTCCAGAAGATGGGTGAAAAGGCGGCCACCTCATCACGTGTGAACGGCGTGAACATGAACAACAGCTTCTCCTACTCACGCCCGCAGAGTCGCCTCATGGACGAAAGCAGCCTCGCCGACGTCAGTATGATGGACACGAGCGCAACGCCAGCCCAGTTCCGGGTCCCACGGCGACGGCGTGTGTCGTTCATCGCCTCCGAGGTGCCGGCCAGCAAGTGAAACTTGTGTGATGCACGCCGGAGGGGAGGAAGTGGTACATCGTCCCTCCGGTGGTGTTGTTGTTTTCTGGTTCTTGTGTTCTTTCTTCCTCCGGCCACACGCAGGCACAGTGTGCTGTCAATGGCGTCCAGCCAGAAGCGACACGAGAGTGAATGAGGCGTCGACTGGTCCCCCAATGCGCAAGCTTACGCGTGTCATGACTGGACTTGGTTACTAGAGAACTTGTTGTTTTCACTGCATTTGCTTGTATTTTTCCTTCTTTTTCTTTTTCCCGTCCGACATTCACCTTATTATGTTTTCACTTTTTTTCTTTTCCTCGCCGCGTTTGTTTCGCCCATGCGGCTTCAGTTTGCTCATTTCCCTCCTTTTTCTCTGGTGTGCACACATGTGTGTTTGCCAGGCGTCATTGACCGGAAAAGAAAAAAAAACTTGGCGACAATGTGGTACCTGCGCGAAAGTTGTTGATTGTGGAAAGCATCACGAAAACAGATCAGACTTCAGCTTATTTGTTTGTTTTTCTTTTCTTTTTCCTGAGCTGTCGGGCGCTTCTTTCTTCTCTTTTCTTTTCTTCTTCGATAACTCGAAAAGAGCTCTACCTGTGGAAGAGGGGGTTGGGGCAATCATGTCGTGCACACGGTGGGGCTCAAAGGCGGTTCTCCCTGATTCTTGACACCACCACCACCCCGCTCCCCTCACCGCGGGTGTGAGCTCCTCTTTTTTTTCCTGTTCCTTCTTGTGATTCCGAAGGCTGTGTATATTGTCTGGTGATGTGCCTCCATTGGCTTGTTACCTGCCATTTTCTCTTTTTTTTCTTCTCCTGTTCAACGTCGGTGTTGCTGGTGTACGTGTGCGGCTGACAGTGTGTGCGCGTCCGCACCGCCGCGTGAGAACGAACTGCGGTGGTATGTAATGGCGACAGTGGCGCATTGTTGTCGTGACGATGGTGATGACATTGGCGGTGACGGAGGTGCGTGCCTGTGTGTGAGCTCGTTTCTGTTGTCGTTGGACGTCAGTCGGGGTTTCTGGAATACGCCCGTTTATTCACATTATCGGTGTACTAGATCATTATTCTTGTGTTGTTGTTTTTTGTGTTGCACTCTCGGTATCTGGAGAGCTTGTTGGCCATCGTCACTTCACTGTTTTTGCCGCCTCATCACCCCCGCCCCACTATCCCCACACCTTCACTTATGTTTTCTCCTTTGTTTTCTCCTTTTGTTTGTTTGTTCTGTTCGTGGTGAGCTAGCCTGTCGGCAACTCTTTTTTTTCTCCCCATTCAAGTGCAGCTTTCTTTTTCTTTCTTTCTTTCTTTTTTTTTTTTGGTTGTTCATTGTGTTCTTTCTGTCTCTTTTCCTTTTTTTACATCTTCCTTCCCTTCATCCGCATCAGCCTGTGTACTTGCCTCTGATACGTCTTGTTGGGCATCGTCATTCATCCCCATCACTCACTTCGCTTCAGCTGCTCAGGCGTGTGTGTTTGTGCATACGTGTGTACGCACTCCCCAGAACGAAGAGAAAAAAATGAGCCAAGCTCACTAGACAGACAAACATGTTGCGTGGAATGGTCACCACGTTTACGTTGTCTCGGTTGATGTCCCACTGCGCGCCGTCGTGACCACATAACCTCACTGGGGCTCACCCAGTTGATGGGCTGTGTGTGTATGTGCGTGTGTGTGCATCGCATAGGTGTCTGCAGGATTCGCGAAGACTGGTGCTTCGCACCAGTCTGTCTTTTGCCTGTGTACGATGTGCCGCGCGCAAGCACCTTGATACCAACGCGAACCGCTGCACCTCTCTCTTTCTCGTTCACACTCGACTTGCGTACGTGGGCACCGTCTCTCTCCTCCTCTCTCTCTCTCTCTCTCCTTCCTGCGGTACCGTCAGATCAACAGTTAATACCACCCTCAAAGCCACCAACAAAACCACTTCTCACTCAACATGCCCCCGAAGGCCCGCGAGCCCCTGCCCCCCGGCGATGTCGCCCGCGGCGAGAAGATCTTCAAGGGTCGCGCGGCCCAGTGCCACACCGGCACCAAGGGCGGCTCCAACGGCGTTGGCCC
Source organism: Wallacemonas sp. TrypX (assembly GCA_030849625.1). NCBI lineage: Eukaryota > Euglenozoa > Kinetoplastea > Trypanosomatida > Trypanosomatidae > Wallacemonas > Wallacemonas sp. TrypX. The sequence goes on from JASANP010001117.1 coordinate 44,595, forward strand.
CAACCTGTACGGCATCGTCGGCCGCCACTCCGGCACCGTCGAAGGCTTCGTGTACAGCAAGGCCAACTCCGAGTCTGGCGTCGTGTGGAGCCCCGAGGTGCTCGACGTGTACCTGGAGAACCCCAAGAAGTTCATGCCCGGCACCAAGATGTCCTTCGCCGGCCTGAAGAAGCCCCAGGAGCGCGCCGACCTCATCGCCTACCTTGAGACCCTCAAGGACTAAAAAGCAACATGGACGGCATGGCGAGGAGATGTGTCAACAAGGACAGTGCGTGAACTTGTGCGTGTGAATCGTGAGGACGGAAGCGGTGCAGGCCGCCCCTCCCTCGCAGCATCACGCTCGGGTCCTGCCGTTCACTCGGCGAAGGACAGCGCATAGCCTTGTGTGCACTTTTCTCCGCGTTGTTCTCGTTGTATTCCTAAGGAGGTAATTTTCTTGTTTTTCCTTTCTTCCCTTTTTTTTCACTCTGTTTTACCGTTTTAGTACCTCAATCCTTAAAGACCCGCACACACACACACACACACACACGCTGGGAGGCTAAGTTGGTAGGTGTGGTGCGAGTGACCCTCAACTCACTAGCTTCCAGACCTGCCTCCATGACGTCACAGCTGGAGCGCATTGCTGACGACTGCCACACTGATCTATCGGTGTGCGCGTATGTGTCTGCGTGTGTAGATGTGGGTGAGTGTGTGGGTGTGCGCACGTAGGGTCCGCCCTTTTCCTTCACAAATTCTTCGAAAATTGTTATGGGTCTACACAACCGCTAGAACAAGGCAAACAGACGGCAATGCCGGATGCCCCATGAACACAGCGGTGGGTTCGCACGGGGAAGGGCTCCTTGGTACCACACGTCGGCGACCTGCCACCGTCGCAGCGAAACACTCGAGCGGTCCTCATCTGCGAAAGGAGCGTTTGCCACTCCAGTGGCGACTCTCCTCGTTTCTCTCTCTTTCTCTCAGACTCGCGATGTGGTGCACACTCGTGTATCGTGGTGAGACGACGTACCAGGCTTCCCATACTATTGTTGTCGTTGTCTTGTATTTTACTCCGCGCAGAGCACCGGTGCTGTTGTTCACTCTCCATCTCTCTCCATTATTCCTCTCCATCTCTCTCCATTATTCCTCTCCATCTCTCTGAATCCAATCTCTCACGCTCACACGACCGCTGTGGTGCGACTTCGCAGGTTTCTTTCCGTCAGTCCTCAAAGCCACCAACAAAACCACTTCTCACTCAACATGCCCCCGAAGGCCCGCGAGCCCCTGCCCCCCGGTGATGCCGCCCGCGGCGAGAAGATCTTCAAGGGTCGCGCGGCCCAGTGCCACACCGGCACCAAGGGCGGCTCCAACGGCGTTGGCCCCAACCTGTACGGCATCGTCGGCCGCCACTCCGGCACCGTCGAGGGCTTCGTGTACAGCAAGGCCAACTCCGAGTCTGGCGTCGTGTGGAGCCCCGAGGTGCTCGACGTGTACCTGGAGAACCCCAAGAAGTTCATGCCCGGCACCAAGATGTCCTTCGCCGGCCTGAAGAAGCCCCAGGAGCGCGCCGACCTCATCGCCTACCTTGAGACCCTCAAGGACTAAGCGGAAAAGCCCTCGAAGACTCGAGCATTCTGTTGATGAGGCTCCGTGGCTAGACCGGGCGCAGAGCCTCGTCAAGGATACTGTCGCGCACAAAAATACCCAGTGCCGATGGCACTCTGTTCTCCTTTTTTGTTCCTCCCCACACCTTAGTACTACTTAGGCACAACGGCCACTCACGAGACGAAGCAAAACGGGAAATCACTCGTGAAGGAAACCGAAAACAACAAAAAAAAAGGTGGTCCGTTGCGCAGATTTTTTTTTGCCCTCACTGGCAGAAGAGAGAGAGAAGGAAAGAAGGGCACAGCGCGGTGAGCTCGTCCGTCTCCTCTCGTCTCTCTCTCTCTCTGCCTGACATGTTGGCCTCCAAGTTCGGGAAAATTCTTGTCAAAACTGAAGCAGAAAAAAATGTCAGCGCAACAGCATTCTTCGACTACTTTGGTCACCGCCAGGGGAAACACACACACGAGGCAGGGCTCACCAAGGCAAAGGCAGGTGCAAGCACACAGCTGCGTGAGTTCGTCGGTGACGCGCGCGCAGTCCTTCTTGATCCTCTTCTTCTACTTATTCATGTGTGTGCATTTGTGTCGCGCCTCGGACGGCGCACGTGTCCTCGGCCGCACACAAAGGTCTGGCTCTCCTCTCACCTCTGCTCATCGTCACTTCATCCTCGTTTCTCGCAACTGTATCTGCTCGAACTACCTGACAGGGTTTGGTACAGTGCTTAGTGAGCCGCCTGTTGCTCTTCTCTCTGCTTTCCTTCTCTTACTCAATATTCGATTCATTGACTTGTCTTCTTTTACTTACTCATTTTCTCTTTTTACTTCCTTAGAAGTGATCGTTCTAGTGCTTATCTCTCGTATCATCCAGTACTCGCTCGCTCTTCACGTTGTGAGCCCGATCTGTTCTCAGCCGTGTACAACATACGTAAGAGTCTGTTCTAGTTGTCGTTAGTCGTCGGCTCTCTTGAGAGAGGGAAAGCAACGAGGACGGTTTCATAGTGGCTTCCTCACCTTTTCCTTTGGCCTGTGGTGGTGCGACTTAGTCAAAGCGTTTTTTTTTTTTCGTTTCCTTTCCCTCTGGTGAGAAGCGTCTCGCCCCCCACCCCGTCTGCCCAGAGCCCCTCACCGCAGCCGCTTTAGTCAGATTTACCAACGAAGGACACGAAACGAACGCGCAAGATGCCGTACGATGTCTACCTCCACCGCACCTTCGACTGCCAACTGTCGCCCATCCCCAGTGCTGTGATTGACTGGGCGCCGGAGAAGCGCATGGTGCGTGCCGTGCTGAGTGGCTCTGGCGCACCGGCCGCGCTGTGGTCCAGCACACAGCCCAACGTCGCCAGCTGGGAAGAGCCATTGGTGACTCTGGAGCAACGCTACCATCAGCTCCTCGTCCACCAGCAGCAGCATGCCTCATCGACGCACTTGAGCAACGCAGACGGCTCAGGTCTTATTGTTCGTGAAAACAGCAGCAGCAGCGGCGGCGGTGGTGGGACAAATGGAATGACAGCCGGTAATGACGACGGGCTCGCCCTCTACGGCGTGAATGGGGAGCGTGCGATGCACGCGGCCACCACACCCGAAGGCGATGTGCTGCGTCTCTACCAAGTCGTCCCGGCGCAGACGTTGGCCACCCCGACTGGGGCGGGTGTGGCGGGGGGTGCCACTACCTCGGGCGGGGTCAACACAACCCACAGAGGCAGCGCCGTCGGCGCAGGGGCGGCGAACAGCACGAGCACTTCTCCAGCGCCGCAGGCAGACCTCACCGTCGCAGGGCCCTCGCCCGTCATGGCTGGTGGTGTGAGCGAGGTTCACGGCCCAGCTGGCCCTCACGCAACCGCCGCCAGCCCCGCCAGCACATCTCCTCTGCAGTCGCGCTCGGCTCGCTGGGGTGCGCCGCGCGGCGCCGCAGCGGCAGCCCCCGCGTGGTGGCCCGGTTGGGTGCCCGGTGGATGGCTGCTGGGGGGCTCGGCGCTCCCGTCGTCACAGCCACCACTGCTGCTCCCGCCGTCACCGCAAACGGTGTCGCGTGATGTCATTGGGCACTCGTACGGCAGCCTTCCCATTTATCAAAGCGATACGCTGGTCGTCTCTGGTGCCCTGTACGCGGCGCTGGGGCTGAACACCACGCGCGTCTGGCAACTGACACCGGACCGGGCGCCAAAGGAAGCCAGTGATGCGCCGATCACTTCCGCCGCCGCGTCGCCATCCTCACCGCCGGACACCGCGCACAGCGACCTCACCAACGCCATCGTGTCGTACCTGCAGCATAGCGACGCGGCCGGGGGTGGGAATGGCGGCTCGCGGTCCCGTCGAAGCGCAGCTGTGCCGCAGTCGCCAGCGTCGCCGACCCTCCCCGCAGGCGGAGCGGGGCCGCACATTCCCATTCACACCACCCAGCAAGGTACCTCTGTGGTGGAAGTGGGTGCGGCGAGTGAATCGCGCGAGGTGCGTGTGCTGGATGTGCTGCAGCTTGAGTGGTGCAACCCGAAGCGCGACTGGCGTGGAGTGTTTAGCCTGCGGTTGCTGCCGCCGACCCTGCGCACACGTGTTCCCATATGCGAGTACAGCATGCAAACACCGTGGACGGAGTGGTCTCTGCAGTCCGATGAGCTGGTCATTCGGTGGAGCGGCTTCTTGACGCTCTACCAGCAGCGGCGTGCACCGACGGCTGCGGCCGCATTGGGTGGGGAAGAGAGCGCCAAGTCCAGTGTGGCACCGTCTGCAGAGCCAGCGGCGAAGGGACGCGCCAAGGCCGGGAGTGATGGGAAGCCGAGCGCAGCGACTCGCCCCGCGGTGCAAGGCGCGGCGACGCCTGCATCCGTCCCGCAGAAACCGGTAGTGCTCGCACAAGCCCACCGTGCGGCAAAGAAGTCGACGCCAGATGGCGAGACACCTCCGCAGGAGGAGGTAAAGCGCCGGTCGGCTGAGACGAAGACGACGGGACCTGCACCAACAGCGAACGATGGGCCGACGCACGGAGCCACCAGCCCCGCTGCACCAGCACCAGTCCCTGCGGCGGAAGCACCGGTCCGGGTTGTGGCGCCGGAGTTGGCCATGCCTGCGGAGGCCAAGGGGGCTGTGAGGTCCCACGCCGTGCCGTGGTGGCGCCTCCGTGGACTCAAGGTCGGCGCGGGCGTCGCTGTCAAGAATGATTTGGCGAGCGGCATTAACCTCTACTGGGGGCTGAGTGGACGGATGGGGAGGGGGCTGGCCTTCTCGGGTCACGTCGACGCACTGCGCCGCCTCTGCGCGACCAGCAGCTTGTCTCTCGGTGCAGTGGACGCCTCGGTGCGACTCCGCATGAACTTGATTACGTTTCACAAGACTGGGCTCGACGTGGGTGTGGTTTACCGCCCCTTCTCGCACACGCGCCCCAACACGGCTGTGCGTGTGGCGTGCTCGAACAGCAAGTACACCGTCGGTCTTCAGCTGCACGACGTGGTGCACGACTGGTTCCGCTTCTTGCTGCCCCACGCGGTCGACGCGTCACGTTCCCACGGCGGCGGAGGCGGTCTGACGCGGGCCGGCCAAAGCGGTCCGGGTACTGACAGTGCCCTCGCCTCGCCAGCGGAGCGGTCGTGGTGGGGGGCCATCAAGCACACGCTTCGCATGAGCAGTGACGCGGCAGACGGCGGCAGTGGGCCATCCCAGGCCGCAGCACCTACGCGGAAGTCCCCCGCCGGCAGTGCGTCACTACCGCCTACGCCGGAGAGCGTCGCTACGGCGGCGCCGCATGCCGAAGGCAGTTGGATCAGCGCAGGGTGGGCCACGGCAACGTGGGGCTACATCACCCATCACGTCGGCGCCCTCTTCGGTGGCGGTGGAGAGCCGCGCACAGAGACCGACGGACAATCCGCCGCGCCAACTTCTCCGAAAGGGAGCACAGACAGACTCCCGCCTTCACGCAGCGGCAAGGGCACCACACCGGTCTCTTCTCAGACGGTGGCCTCCGGGAACGGGGTCGCGGTGGGGGGTGCGCTTCAACGCGGCCATGCCTGGGTGCGCGGCCAGACGCAGCAGGTCGCACGACAGACCACGCAGGCCTATCATCACGTGGGCGCGTGGGCAGACACCGCCTGGCTGTCGGTGCGCGGCTGGCAGGCGCGCTTCGTGGCACCCATGCTGGACAGCACGCGTGTGGATGTCTCTGTCGGTGTGACGTGCGACAGGAGGCGACCGAGTTGTAGGAGCTGGAGCAGCTTTGTCATGATCTCAGTGCACTAACGAGTGAGACCTGCACGCATGGGATGGAGGGGCTGATCAGAAGAGTGAAACGGGGGTAAGGTAAGGCTTCTCACCACTGCCTGACGGGTAGACGAGCACCTGACGCGTTGAGACGTGTTCACTCAACGTGGGCACAAGCACACACACATTCACATCCAGAGAAGAGAAGAAGAAAAAGAAAAAGCGGTCAGTGATAGTGCTGTTGGCACCGGACCGTCGTGACGGCCATACACGCACACACACGTTAAAAGGGGGAGCCCTCAAAATCGAGGTCCCAACGCGCTGCTAGAGCCCCACCACACCGTGCTGGAGACGTCGTCATGAGGGCAGCGCATGCGTGCAAGCTCTTTCCTTCTTTCTTCATGCATCAGTCATGACACACACACACACACATGCACACTCCTTCTTTCCATTCTCGATCTCTCTCTCTCTCTCTCTCATGCACGCACGCACGCACGGGTTGGCTCGCTTCCAGGCGGTTCTGAGCGTCTCAAGGAACGCCACTCTTCTGCCTCGGTTGTATCGCGTCTCCCCAGTCCGACACTGCCACACTGTGGCCCATCTACCTCGGTCTTCCCTCCGACATATTTGATTTTCTCTCTTATTGCTTCTCACGCCTCCGCACGGTCACTCTCACCTTGCGTGCGTCGCGCTTATTTCTGTTGTTTTCCCGACAGCCTCGTTGCGCTTCCTCTTTGCTTTTTTATTTTTTGCTTCTCGCCTAGTGGCGCACTGTGCATCGTGTGCGAGCGCGGACGGATTGTAGACAGAGAGATGGCTACGAGTGCTCTTGCGAGCACTGACATTGTTGTGCATGACGTGGAGGCGTCACGTGTGGCCGCCGCCCGCGAGGATGCACGACTGGCTCTGACACCTGGTGAGGAGGCACTCCCTCTCGATCCCGAGGAGATGCCGCGCACGTCCCCCAACATGGCCAGCTCTTTTATCGCGGCGCGGCACCGGTATGTCAGCCAACGCGCGTCCACTGGGGTTGGCGCGTCTGCAAGCGGCACGTCCTTGGTTGAACCTTGCCCCGCAAAGCCGCGGGCGGTGATTGTGAGCGAGGTGCTGTCCACCATGAAGCGCTACCTGACCGGCGAATCCGCGAACGACGGCAGGAAGCGCGGGAAGCACTCGTCAGGGCACAGCAGCAAGGCGAAGAAGGACTTGTTCCGTCATGTGCTGGGCATAGTCAACCCTGGCTCTGGTGAAAACGCGGCGTCATCCATGGTGGCGGAGTCGATGCGCCACTCGCTTGGTCGCCATCGTGTACTTCTCCTCAACCGCGATGTCTTCGCCGATCCGTCTGGTCTACGGCAACTGCTCAAGCGCTACGCGGTGGTCTACTTCAGTCCCATCAACGGTCGCAACATGGATGACATACTGCAGGAAGAGGCCCAACAGCAACGCGAGAGGAGCGCACGTCGCAGACGAGCTGGCAAGCGCCGCAAGGCTCGCGGAGGGGCCAGCAGTTGTGGATCGAGTGTGTCCAGTCGGAGCAGCAGCAGCAGCAGCAGCAGCAGCAGCGCAGCGGAAGGCCACCATCACGCAGGCGCTGCGCCAGCCCCGAGAGGTCGTGCGCGTCGTCGCGCGCATGCCATCCCAGACAAGGTCGACACGGCGGAGATGCGCGGCACTGTCTTCGTGTCCGGTGGTGACGGCACCATGGCGTTTATCCTAGACCAGGTCGAGAAGGTTCGCCAGGAGCTGCAGACGGAGTTGTGCCTTCACAGTCTGCACGAGCTGACGTCCGTCGCCGGGGCGACGAAGCGGCTCTTCGCCACCCCCGCCGTCGCCCCGATACCGCTCGGCACAGGCAACGACTTCTCCAACTGTCTCGGCTTCGGGAGTGGCTTCACGAAGCGGCGGCAGGGCGTGGCCGGTTGGCTGTGTTGTGCAAACACAGACGTCGGGCAGTTGCTCGAGCAAGCCGCCGCGGCGCCGGCCGTGCCCTTCGACCGCTGGCGCGCGAGCTTCGTGCCCCTGCGTGTCGCTCAGCAACATTACCACGACGACCGTGGCGAAGGTCGCAGGCCGGTGTCATCGTCGGCGGACGTTGACGTGCCTGCGCATCAACGTCGAGGCTCGGCGTCAGGCGACGAACCACTCATCTCGCACCTCGTCCCCGTTCCGTCCGTCGGTGACGAGCTGCTCGAAAACGCGCCGGACGCGTCTCCCGCTGGCGCAGCGAACGGCAGCAGTATGAACGGGAGTCCGCCCGGCATGTTGCTGCGCTCCTCACGGAAGCGGATGGTGAGTGGGGCTGGGTACGGTAGCCAGGCATTCTCCGCGTCGTACGCGGGCGGCGGCGGCGGCGCGCTTGCTAATCAGGTACATGGCGTGGATTGGGTAACGGTCCAGAGTAATCCGCACCTGTGCAAGACCTACGGCATCATCAACTACCTTGGCATCGGCTTCGACGCGTACGTGACGTGTAAGTTCGACGAAACCCGCAAGAAGTACCCGCAGCTGTGCAGCACCCGCGTGCAGAACAAGGCCGTGTACGGCTTCATGGGGTTGCGTGGCTCAATCAAGTGCAAGAGCACGCGCAAGCTGCTGCCCATGGTGTGTATACCACGACCCTCGACGACGCTGCACGCCACGGTGGGTGTCCCGGCGAACGCCGCCGGTGGCGCACAGGCGACACCGTCGTCGAAGCCGGATATGGTGGCCCTCTCCATTCCAGACATGACCAAGGCACTAGTCATGACGAACGTCAACTCGTACTCGGCGGGGGCCCATCCATGGGACGCGCTCGACCCGGAGGTGTTCTACGAACCCATCGTCGGCATCCGTGACACCAACCTACTGACGGCGATGCCCGGCCGACCACGCCCCGTGCCCGCGGGGTCACCCTTGTCCGGCAGCCTCTTCGGTACCTCGTTCGGCGGCGCCACCGCCGCCAGTGCCTCGCAAGCTTCCACCGCCTCCCGCAACGGCACCCGCGGCGCCGACACCGTCGCGGTGACCGGGGCAGAGGTCGAGGAGCTGCCGGTCGTCACGCCGGTCGCTGTCAATGACCGTCGCTTTGAGCTGCAGGCCATGGGTGGCGTGCTGCACTACGGCGCCATGGGCGCGGGCCTGACCAGTGCCGTGAAGATGGCGCAACCTAGCGAGATGTTCATCTTTGTCCTGTGCACGCCCGACGATTTGCCTCTGCCAGAGGGGAGCACGTCCCTCTTCACGCAGACGCGGCTGAAGGGCTACGAAGCCCGCATTCGCGACGACCTCAACGTGCAGGCGAGTCTCTACGTGCAGGTCGATGGCGAGGCCCTGCCGCGCATCGAGGAGCCCATGATCATCCACATCGAGCCCATCGCGACGGAGCGTGTCTACGTGCGCTGCCTCAACACAGACGTGGTGTGGCAGAAGAACCCCGTGTACCGCGCTCTGGTTGAGGAAGCCATCGATGAGCAGATGGAGGACTGAGATTTTTTTTCTTTTGCGCCGACACAAACAACGCGTGGAACTGACGTACGCTTGCTTCTTCACACCTTGCCAGTCACGGTGTGATTATTCCGCCAGCGTGTTTTGGTGCGAGGTGTGCACAACGATCCCCCGGCCCTATTCACTCGTCGCACTTTCGGTGCTCTGACAACGACAAAGGAAAAATCACAGTAATAAGTCTACCCGCGTGTCTGTGACTACACGGAGAGTGGACGCCCGTGTTCGCGCGTCTCAGAACCGTGCGGAGTACACCTTCCACAGAAATGTTTCGGAGGGACTCATCACCAGTCCCAAGCTGGCTACCCGCGCTTCCCTCGTTGTTCTGCCTAGTCAACTGCACTCTCACTTCCACACCTGCCCTTTGGCTCTCTCTGTACCCCCCCCCCCGCCACGCTATGTGTGTACCTTGTTCAGTATTGCCGGACAAGCTGTTTTGTCCGTTGACGACAGGGGGCACAAGATGGCCATTAAGATACCATGGATGCTGTTGACTGTGCTTGGCATCCCGGTCATCATGGTCTGGACCAAGGCGCTGCGCATGGACGCGCGCGAGAAGCATGAGATTCAAATGCGTGTCAAGTACCACTCCGAATTTTGGGAAAAGGGCAATAACTTCGTGAATCAGCTGCGTGCTCGAGAGGTAGAGGAGGTGCGGCGCACCGCGGACCCTCTTCTCGGCCGGGAGGTGGACACCATCACCGCGCAAGAGTGGAAGGCCGCGGAGGCAACCAATGAGAAGCTGAACCACAAGGTGTTCGCGCGATCGTCGCGCTTCCTTATCTTCTGACATGCGCATGCCGTGTTTCGTGCGAGCTGGTGCGGAAGGGTTTCACAGAAGACGGTGCCATTCGTGTAGAGAGCGGTGTGCGTGTGTATGGGTGCGGCGTGCCAGTACTGTCTTTGCGGCACGTATTCTCTCGCTCGCTTTCCACGCTGGCCCCCTTCTTTGTTTTTTTTTTCCTTGTGCTGGGTTGGTTCACGCAGGCCATCACAGAGTCTCGGTTATCACATCACGAAAAAAAAAAGTTCCACGCTCTGAACAAAGAAGATTACTCTTGGCACAGGCCAACCCACATCGGGAGGTGAGGGGGACCGCTCGTGCAGAGGCGCGCGAAAGACCACGTTGGCACTGACTTCCCCGGGGACCCCTCGCTCAGCCCCCCCCCCTCGTGCGTGGGTGACGCAGTGGTGCGACCGGTCCGGCACGCGTTCATTCCTGTTCATCCCTCCAGAGGTGTATGCTGACACCTTCTTCCCGACTCTCACTCTCTCTTTCTCTCTCTCTCTATCTATCTTTACACGCCTGGTGACGGCGGCTCTCACGCGACGCAACTTCACTGGGGGGACAACAGGACTTCAGGGAGGGAATCACTTCCTGAGATCTGATCGTTTGTTTTTGTTTGTTTTTTTTTTTTGCTTTGTTTGCCCTTCGGTGCTCGTTGTCACGATCATCTTCACTGGGTCCTTGACGTTGCCGAGTTCATTTTTTTTTCTTTTATCCCTCTGTTCCTTCTTTGTATTGCTATTCGCATATTTTTCATCCCTCTTTCCCACACACGCACCTCACTCTGCGGCAAATGGGCTGCGGTGGTTCCAAGGTGAAGAAGGCCTCGCCTAAAGCTGATGACGGGAAGACAGAGCCATCTTCGGCCGCCTCGCACGACGGGTCCGGGGCACACCGTGAACGTTCACGGCTGTCGCGCCTCCCGGCAGACTCGGAGAACTCCCTCGCCGCCTGCGCCGGCCACTCCGACGACGGTGACACGGACAGCACCGGGCATCGGCGCGACCACCGGAGATCGTCAGCCTCGTCGATGCCGGAGTCACCACGCACCGTCGCACAGGACGATCACTTCGCGCCGATTGACCTGCCACCCGCTCTGATGCCGCCGGCGCAGGGTGGCGCCAGGGACGCCTCACGGGCCTCATCCACAGGCCTAAAGCCGTTCAACACCGCACTCGAGGAACACGAGAAGACGGACTCGGCGCAGGCCGAGCAGGAGTACAGACGCGTGCTGGAAAAAAAGCGGGAGGCGCATAGCATCGAGGCGGCCCAGCGTGAGATGGACGAGTTCGATCCCATCAGGCCCATGGACAGCTTCAACGTCACGCACCGCGGCCTCCTCGGACGGTGCTGGGATCGTCGTGCGGCGGAGCTCGTGCCCATTGCCTTTCTGCACGCCCTGGACACCGACACGGCAGGCGTCTACGCGAACGAGCTTGTGCGGGAGGGCACCGTCAACGCGGCGGATCTGGTCTGCAAGGAGCTGCGTGTGCCGGGCTCCGGCGAGAGCGCGTCGGACGGCTCCCCGCACTCGCCCGAAGGCACGTACCCTGGCGTTTTTCCTTCACGCGACTGGTCCGCGCTGCGGCGGCGTCGTGCGCAGCGGTCCAGCAGCGGCGGTGACGCCCACGCGAGTCACTCGTCACCGAGCCACTCCCCGACGGCGTCCATGTCGACAAACCACGCAGGCGTCCCGCGACGGTCGCACTGGTTCAGTGTCTGCGGTGTGGCGAGCCAGACCGGGCCGTGGCGTCCGTCCGCGGCGGTGGCGGGCAGTGGCGGTGGTGCGGGTGGCACGCGCAACGACGAGGACACCGCCCCCGGTGCGGTGCCTCCGCCGGAGGTGCTCATGGCGCTCCCTTTGCAGGCACGCATCGAGTCCTACAGTGCGTACCTCACCTTGCATGAGCGGTTCACTGGCGTGAAGAGCGCCTTTGCCTTTACGCTCAGCGACCAGGTCGACGATGAGCCGGACACGCAGTTCCTCCGTGATCGACGGTTGAGCCCCGCCAAGGGTGTGTACGTTGTTCGGTGGAATCGCGTGGAGTTCATGAACCCCTCACTGCGCACCCTCACACTCGCGGCGATGGATGCCTCACTGGGCCGCTACGAGACACGGGACCAAGCCGCGCAGATGACAAGTGTGGCGGCGACAGGTGGAAGTGCGATCGAGGCTGAGCTCCACGCCATGGGCAACGCCATGTTCGTCGACGGCAACGTCAGCTTCGGTCAGCACCTCCTCGCCGACATCAAAAACCGCAGCTTCGTCGATGGACTGGCGGGCGGCAGGCTCGGCAACGGCAGTATCATTCGAAGCCACACAGCCAACAGCTCCTTCATGCTCGCCAGCACCACCACGCTGGCAGAGGGCAAAACGCACATTACGGAGGGCGGTAAGCGCACCGAGTTCCCGGAGGAGAGCGTGTTGTGCCTGGCGATGGCCGTGCCAACCTCGAGACTGTTCTGGGGTAATCAGTTCCGACAGCGCACGCCGGCTGCACGCGAGGAGGGCGACGCGGGTGGTAGCACGTCCGTGTCTGTGGACGCGCTGCGGGTCAAGTCAACGACCGCGAGCCAGGGCGGCAAAGGCAGTCCTGCACGTACCAAGGCCACCGCGCCAACGGAGGCGAGTGCAGGCGTGAGGCGGCTCGTCGCCACGCCAGTCACGTCCGGCGCACCGAAGAGCTTCCCGACTCACACGGCAGCTTCGTCGCACGGCGGCAGCAGTCCCACCGCTCGCGCGTCAGTGACGTCGCCGACCTCGGTCGCCTCCGGTGCACCACCCGCTGCCGCCATGACGCACCTGGTGGCCTTCAACATCAGCAGCTTCTCCGTTTCCATGGACCCCTTCCGTTGGGAAGCGCTCAACTACACGCGCTGTCCTGTTGACGTGGATGTGACAAAGAGTTCGAGCCGCCGGCAGTACGGCGAGGGCGTCATCACCGACATTATGTATGGCGGCACGCTCGTCATTGAGTGCAGCTCGCCCGAGGCCGGCGTGGAACTGGAGCGCATGCTCGATACGGTTGTGTGGTCTGAGTCGCGCAACATTCGCGCCATCGCGCAGGGCGTGCACAAGCGAATGAAGGCCCGCCTCGCCGAACGCGCCGCGGCCCTGCGTCGTCGGAAGGCCGCCGACCAAAAAGAAAAAGAAAAGAGCAAAGGCAAGGCGAAAGGCAGCACACCGGAGGAAGGCATCAAGTCAAGTAGCGCTGTGAGCGGCTACACCTATCGCATCATGCGGCGCATCGGTGGCCGACCGATCCGCGACGCGGTGGAGTTGAAGCACATCGCCGTCTACCTCGGCGAGCAAGGCGTGCACGAAGCGGTGCTGTCCGGGCCGGACGGCTGTGGCGGGGGTAGTGCCGCCGGTCCTTTTAGTCCCGCCGCCGGTGCCGCAGGTGGGGCGGAGATCACACCATCCTTCTCGCGCGTGGCCTCTGCCTGGACAGGCCTGGAGACGATGACGGCCGTCATTGAAACCTGGGGCCTGCACCTCCTCGCCAACCCCCACTTTGCGCAGCCCACCTCACTCTACCTGCAAAAGTTCTCCGGCCTGGTGCCGGTGCTCCTGCACACCTCCTTGGTGCCGCTCACCCAAGGCATCTCGGCGAGCACGACGGATCTGGGCGAGGAAGCGGAGGAGGACCGCTTCTTTGCGCCAGAGCTGGAGCCGCTCAGCGCGCCGCCCTGCACCGCGGACGCCGGTGTCGCCACCGTAGCCAAGCGGATCCCCAAGTACAACCGCTTCTACGCATCCCTCCCCAGCACGCCCACATCGCAGGGGCAATCAATGGCGCTGGACGGCAGTGGACGGACCGGGTGGGGTGGGCCGCCCCCTCCGCCACGACGGCGTCCCTCGTCGTTGAACACGGCACAGGGGCCGCCGAACGACAACGCGGGCGGTGTCGGCGCCTTCGCGTCCGAGAACGATCCGCGTGCGACGAGCGGCTTGGGAGACGTCGGTGCCTCAACCGCCGCCAACAGTCGAAGCCGTGATCCCATGGCCCTGTCACGCACCATGATCGGTCCTCGTGGCGGCCTGCCCATGACGCTCAGCTGCGAGACGATGCCTGGCACCACCAACTTCTCTTTACCTCCCTCCGACTTGGACGAGGACGGGGACGAGGACGACGACCCCAGCATCACCCAGCCCATGCGCGCCGAGCGGCCACCGACGCCGGGGCCTCCTGACAGGCCATCACGTGTCGAGGCGACCGCTGGCGTGTCGAGTGGTGCGGCGAGTCGCACCGCCACGCACACAGTGCTCTCGTCCTCGTCGTCCACCATCGTCACGTCAGAGGCCACGCGTGGCGGCGGCGGCGGCGGCGGCAACAACGCGAGGGACTCGCAGTTCTGGACCTCAGGCATGTACCCCACTGAGGACAGCTTAGTGCTCAGCCAAGCCCGGGCACCGACACTCATCTTCTCCGCGAGCGGCAGTGCCAACAACAGCATCTCTGCTCCACCAGCCTCATCGCAGACGACGCGTCCAGCTAGCCGTGACGGCGCCAAACCTCCCGTGGCTCAAGGCAGCCGCGTGCGACCGTCGCGTATTATCGTCAAGCGGCGCCCCAGCGACGACGCCGCCACTGCGGACGGTGGCGGTGGAGCGAGCCAGAGCAGCGACAGTGTCTCACCACTCGCCGTCGCACGTCAGTCGACAAACGCTTCTGGCGGTCCGAGTCTGGTCAACCCATTCGAGTCCAGCCTCGTGCGCGCCGGGAGCTCCACGGTGACGACAGAGGCTGTCTCCGCCGTCAACGTCAACGCCACGGACGCCGAAGAGCGGTGGAGTATGGCGATGCTGGAGGCGCGTGCGCTGCTGGCTGAGCTTGAAGACATGCAAGAGGCGGTCCGCGCTGCTCAGGAGGCGCTCATGGTGAAGGAGGAGGAGCAGCGGACGCTGTTTCGCTCCTTCCTCCCGTTCACGAGCTTAAACAAACTCGATGCGATGTTTCTCTACTTGAAGACGGCCATTCACGAGCCCGATGATCTCCCCCACGGGTGCCTTTATCTGGACACGCCGGACTGGCTGTCGGTGCTGTACGCCGTCTGGACCTCCCCACGCAACCACGTTTGCGGCGTCAGCATCGTCTACGAGCTCATGTGCAAGGACATTCCCAAGCTTGGTGTGCTCGCCGGGCTGCTGTACTACGAGAACTCAACGGCTGGCCTCGACAAGCTGACCTTGAATGCCTCGAAGCTCTTCGGCACCGGGATGCCGACGCAGCCCGGCAAGGGCAACGCAGGCGCGTGTGACTTTGATGCAAGCAGTCGTGACGGCCAAGGATTGCCCTCACACGACTCTCTCTACACCGCAGGGCGAGGCGCCACCGATGCCGAGCTGGGTTCAGAGGCGCGGGTCGAAACAGGCAAAAAAGGTAAAATCAGCCGCAGCTGGTTCCGTCGGCGTCAGCAGGTCCGTCAACGCGATCCGGCCACTGTCGGCAGCGCCGCCATGAACAGCCATGAAGAAGAGGAGGAAGACGATGATGTCGCAGAGGAGCGCGATGCGCAGCGGTATCAGCACTACTTCCTCACCCACCCGCAGGCAGGCGGACCGCAGATGCTGCACTACGGTTTTGGCATCATCACGCCGCTCTACTACGTGACCGCCGAGCAAGCACGAGACACTCTCTGGTGGCTCTTGTGTGCCATTGCCGAGAACGCGCGCTGCGCCGAGAATGGCCAAGCACTCGTTCATCGACAGGGCTCACCTGGTCCTCAATCAGCAGAGGGCTCGAACGCGTTCACCCTGCGCTTGGCGGGTCTGCCGCGTGAAAAGGCGCGTTACCTCGCCCCGAAGTCACGCAGCCTCAGCAGCTTTTTCCATCTGAACCACGCCGCCAAAGACAACAAATCAGTCGGCCATCGGGAGTGGGTTGACGAGGATGCCATGCAGCTGAACAGCTTTCTCATCCTCTCGGAGAGCCCATCCGGCTTCGTCTTCGAAGACACCCCCGGCAGCCCACTTGCATTTGGCCGCAGTGTGAGCTCCTTCTCGCCCGATGTCGAGCTCTCCGCAGACCCGCGCAAGCGACACAAGAAGGGCGGCTCCAAGGAAGCGCCACTACCCATGTCACACGCCAGCAGCGGCTACCCACTCTACCAAGGTAGCCTCACTGCGGACCCGTCGAGCAACGCCACGTTCGCCTGCCACGAGCACAACTACGGGAAGCGTGCGTGGATGCACGCGGAGGCAAAGGCAGAAATCCGGCCCTTCTGCCATGTGCTGTACCACAGCTGCCTCGCCACCGCCAGTGCCATTGAGGACGAGCGTGAACGGCTCGCGAGCGGTGAGGACCTCGAGTCGCTCAGTGCGCCGCGCGTGTCGCACTACCACCTCCCATTTAACCGCGTTCACAACCACGCGCAGTACTACCTTTCGCCGGAACGCCGTCTGGACTTGCTGCGCGTCGCCGCCAGAGCGAGCCACGGTGGTGACGGGCTTCGCGCCGTCGACGGCAGCCCGACACCGGCAGCCTGCACGGATGAGCTGGAGAAGCTGCTCTCGGCGACGCCGGCCAACCCCTTTGTGTTCGGGCTTCAGTCGGAGGAGGAGGAGAAGTCCGTGTTGCTCGAGGAGGAGGGTCGTCTCTTCCGCCACGCCGAGGACATCTGGGAAGTCTTGCGGCGTTCGGTCAACAAGTATAACAAGTCCATGGTGGTGCGGATGGGGAAGGGTGAGGCCTCGGATCTCGATGATTTGGGTCTGGTGAAGCGGCCGATTGTGCTGGAACGGTGAGGTGAGTCAAGTCGGTCTGGCCATGCGTAACTGTGCCTGTGTGTGTGTGTGTGTGCTGGTCTAGCTGCGAATTCCCGTATCACTTGACAAGATTCAAAAAAAAGAATTGGTAGTGAAGACGGAAAGGGGAAAAAACGGGCAAACGCACCGCTTGGTGTGGCGGTACCGCTCGCGTGGTGGCGATGTGCACTCGTCGGGCAGCGTCGTGACAACAAGTTTGCCAGGGAGGTCGATTCGCGTCGTCTCATGCGCGCACACCTCTGAACAACACTGAAAGTAATGAAAAGATAAAACATGGAAAACAGTGGCAGAGAGTGTCCTCGGAGAAGCCTTACCACGTGCTTTCAGCGTGCGTGTGTGCGGTGTGTATACTCTATTCTAGCTCACAGCGACGTGTGCGCACTCCCCTCCTCCTCCCCCTTCCCTGCCTTTCATTCATCGTGGTGCCGCTGTCCCCACCACCCATCCTCGGTTCATCAGTGCCACACACGCACACGTAAGGGCAGCTTCTACACAGGAGCCCCACACTCTTTCCACTCTTTTCTGTTGCGCGTTGTGAGCGTAGGAAAGAGAGACGAGAGAGAGAGAGAGAGAGAAGGCAAGACGCCTGTGCGACGCCGCTGGCCGTACGCGCCAACAAATCATTGTTCTTGTTCTTTTTCCCCCTTTGTTCTTTTGTTCTTTTGGTGTGGGTCGCCATCAATGTATAGTAGACCCGTCATGTCTAGTCCACGGCCGCCACTACGACCGGTCAGCGGCACGACAACGGACGGCACGGCGAGCGCGAACCACAGCCGGCTGGGCACGCCACGGCAGACGCCGCTGTTTGACACACCGTCGTCGTTCACGCCACCTCGCGCAGCCACGCGTTTGCCGCCATTGCAGGCTAGTCGCGCAGACGTGCCGCTGGGTGGTGTCGTGGCGGCCCATGCGCCCGCCCGTGTGTGGGCCCAGCCTGCGGTGGCGTCCACGGCAGCCACCACGGCCACCACGTCGACTCCCACGCACGCGCTCGAACGCGGCGTAGCGAAGCATCTTGATGTGGATCACATGGAGTCTCGCGATGAGAGCGATCCTATGAGCGGCTCAGCGCCTCGCGGCGCCAGCACAGGCCGCGCGCACTACCTCAGCGCTCTCCTTTCTCCGTCCATGAGCGCCGTGCGGATGCCGCCCTCGCCGGCGTACACCATTGCGCCGGGCACACGCGCCGACGAGTCCTCCAACTCCATGGTGCCCAGTACGCGTAGCGCGTCACCGAACCCCGCGGATGGCAGTGACGGCGCCGCAGAGGCTGATTCTTTCGGCCGCGAGCTCAGCGGTGGATGGGCGTCCTCGGCACGCAAACCACCCGCGGTGGTGTCCGCACGAAGGCCCGGCCCCAGCCCCGTCACCCGTGTGCCCAGCACCGCCCGACAGCCGGGCTCACGGGGTAAAAAGACAGCGGTGGCACGACGCACGGAGGTGCCTGCGGGCGGCAGCAGTGCCACGGCGCGCCTCATGACCGGTGACGATGACCGCGGGTCGTCGGCGCGGCTCGCCGCCAGCGTGCGCAAGGCCACGCGTGCGTGGATGTACCGCGACGAGGCCGCACCGCTTTCTCAGAGGCACCACCTCGCACCGACGGCCGTCACCGTACAAGACCGGCTGCTGACAGAGAGCGGTGGTGGCCGTCCGGCGGAGAGTCGCACAGAAGGCGGCTTCGCACACGTTCTAGACATGACCGGTACCACTGCCCAGTCGTACCTCGGCCTCTTCGCCGACGCCGATGTCGGATTCCCAGGCGAAGACACCCTCGAGGGCACCTCTCAAGGCCGCGCTGAGGAGGCCTTTGCCATGACCGCGCCGGCCTCGGTGCTGCTGCTGACCACCGACTCTGGTGCGCGCTATGACGGCACCATCCACAGCCTCGCCGACCTGGACGCCACCGGCTCTCTCACTCCCCGAGCAGGGCAGCTACCCCTCACACGCACCATGACGCCGCCGCCACACTCGAGCCGTGTCGTGGTCACGCCGGGCTCGCCAGGCCTCCAGAGCACCGCACTCCTCTCCACGGAGCCCGCCCCGCCGCGCTGGGCCGGTACACTGACGAGCGACCGGCTGCGGGACTACCCCCGCGAGGTTAGCCTTGCAGAGACAAGCGGTGCGGCAGGTAGCCGCCTGCCACCCATCGATGCCACCGCCAGCGAGCTAGCCGCGCTGTCCGTGCGTGCCCGACGTGACCCAGACCTCGCGCGCACCTGGGCGAGCACCGTCCGTGACGAGGAACGTGACGGTGCCAAGGGCAGCCTCGAGCTGGCACGGGCCCTGTTCTACTACGTCATCCGCAGCCACCCCAGCCACCATCTGTTCGTCGACGGCGGCACGAGTCAGATGCTCTCTCTCGCCTGCCACGTCGCCGTGAGCAGCCTGCTTCTCGACCAGCTTGTGGTGCATCTGCCTCGACACCACGCGGTGCTGATCCCCTATGTGCAGATGCTGCTGCGCCACGTGTACGTGCCCGACACCCCAGGCGTGCGCGAGGCCCTTGACGGCACGGTGATGGACGAGGCCGTGCTGGAGGGTTTGCTCGCGCGGTGTGAGTCGTACCATGATCAGTGCGTTCGCGGCGGCAGCATCAGTCAGGCAGACGGACGAGGCGACAGCGTCGTCGCGCGCGCAGGCGGCTCTCTGTTGGGCCACACCACGCCCGAGGCACTTCTGGCCATGTTGCTGCCGTACGCACGCAAGCCCTTCTTCCTGGCGCACCTCAGCCTGTCGCAGCGGGTTGTCGGCATTGCCCATCGCGTGCGTTGCCGCGAGGCGCAGTTTCGTCGTCTGCCTGATGTCATCGACAAGATGCAGGCGAGTTGCAGCAAGAGCCTGTTGCGCACGGTCATGCGGCTGTGGTCGCGACTGTGCCGTGATCGGCGTCTGCAGGAGCGCAAGCTGCGCCAGCGGTGGGCCCGTCGATGGGCGGCGGAGCGTCTCTCAACGGGGATCCGTCGCTGGCGCGAGTACGCCTCCGATGTCCTCAAGACCGCCGAGGTGAGCACGCTTTTGCGACGCCAGATCAGTGAGTCGAAGGGCACCATCGATCGCCTCCACGCGAACACAGAGGCCATGCAGCGCAAGACGCAGGAGCTGAACGTCTCGCTCTTGGCCAACGAGGTGGCGCGGCAGCAGATGACCCTCGAGTCGGCCGCCGCGGAGCAAACGTACAAGGAGACTCTCGAGCGTGTGCGTGAGCTCGATCAGGTGGGCACCTCGCTGCTTGAGGGGCTGTTACTGACCGAGCCTTTGCCCGTGAGGCCGTGGGGCCCCAGCGCGGAGGAGGTATCGCACCCGCCCGATGCGGTCGTTGGCGAAGGAAGCGCTCGCGAGGGTGGTGTGGCGCACGTGCAGCCGCCTCTCACGCTCTCCCTTGCGACGCCGGCCCGGCTTCAACCGCCGCTGGCGTACCTCGGGGCGCTGCAAGTGATGGTGGTGTGGGGCAACCAGCTCATGGCTCAACGTGGGTGCGACACGGAGATGCTTTGCCTGATGCCACCAAGCCCCGCAGATGACGCGGTAGGGGATGGGGGCCTCCACAAGCCGGATGAGGCGGCGAACGCGAAGAGCCCTCCCACCTCCTCTTCGCCTGTGCCGGCACCGGCGGTCGCTTCTCAGTTTGCAGAGGCGGAGCTGAAGGCGCAGCTCGGCGCGACTTTTAACAGTCTCCTGGACCCTGCAGCGCCTCTCATGAGCGTCCCGCTGTACAAGTTCCTCGTGCTGATGCGCGCCTTTGGTGAGGACGACCTCAACGTGCCAACCCTCGCCGTGACGCGCCTGGTCAAGGCCGCCGATGAGCAGATCTTGCCCCAGCTCGTGAAGCTGCAGACCATCGACGAGGCCGCCGCCGCCGCCACCGCCGCAGCCACAACAGGACCCTCCGGCGGCGCGCGTGTGGCTGGTGAGGCTCCTCCGGCCTCCGTCAAGGCCACCGCCGCGACCGGCTTAGCGACAGCGCACACGGCGACCTTGATGGATCGTCTGCCAGACAGTGTCAAGGCGTCCGCCGAGACCATCACGAGCATCCTCGTCGATTGCTATGAGCAGCTCACCGGCAGTGTCTGCGTGGTGACCGCGGCGCAGCTGTGCGGCCGTCGTCGGCAGTTCTGGTTGGTGTTCTTGGCGGGGCTCTTCAGGCACTACACGAACTGGATTATTCGCAAAGGGCAGAGTGACATGGCGAATCTGCAGGCGGAGATGGACGCGCTCGACGCCGCGGATAACCACCTCGTGTCTCGTGCGGCGGCACCAGCGGCAGCCATGTGGGATGAGAAGCGCCACCTCGGCCGCCGCCACCCGCAGAACGACGCCTGGTACTACCCCCCACAGCAGCACCGTCGGTGGCTGCCGATGGTACAACAACAGCAAGAGTGGATCGCGGGGTCGCTCAATGCGCTGCACTGCGCAGTCGAGGAAGCGCAACGACCGGAGAGGTTGCTCACGATTGAGGAGCAGGAAAGTTGGGGCCGCACGCTGCAGTGTATCCCCGTCACGGCGGTGTCCGACCTCCTGCCAGCACAGCCGACGCTCTCCTCGGGCATCTACGTGAGTGTGCTGCGTGTGCTGGAGCAGCACTACAGCCAGCTTCGCCTTGTCTTTTCGCAATACGCCATCCCCTACGCCGACATCGTCGAGCAACGCAGGCTGTGGCAGCGCCAGACACGAGACCGCCGCTTGCGTGAGTTGCGACGGCTCGGCGCGACAGCGGCGGAACTGGCGGCCATGCGACGCGAGGCGGAAGAGGAGGACGAATCCACTGGTGAACGCGAGTTTGCTGAGGTCCCCATGCCCGTTATGCCGCAGCACGCCTTCTGGGGACTCCTTTGCACGGCGGGGCTGGCCGGGTGTGTGGCGGAGCGCAATCCGCCCAATGCGGCGGCCAACTGCCCACAGCCAACGGCCGACGCCTTCACCACCTTGCACCGTCCTGCCGTATTCAGCATCGTGGAGCACGTGACGCAGCGGGCGCTCATCGACAGCGGGTCCGGTGAGCCAGGTGCCCACTCGAGCGCCAACGTGCGTACGAGCTTCGCCACGGCAGGTATCGGACACCGCCGCAGCGAACAGCAGGCCGTGGCGGACGCGGAGGCCGAGGCCACCCGACGGCGAGGTCGTGCCATGTGCTACCTTGGCAAGACCACCGTGATGCGGCTGGGCGGTTACACCCGGGCGGTGCGCGAGGGCCGGCACGTGGACCTCCGTGATGACAGCGGCCTCATGTGCTTGACACTGCCGCAGTTCTTGGAGGCCTTCATACGGTGTGTGCACGCGTGGGTCGCACTGAACGCACAGCCGCCCGCAGCAGATCCCGTCGGCGAGGGAGCCCATGTGCGGGCGGGTCTCCAACGGAACAGTGAGGCCGAGGGCGCCGGGCGCGAGCGTGAAACGACGAGGCGCAACTCTCTCATGCACGCCTCCACGCGCGGCAGTCTGGCAAACGACTCAAGCACAGACTTCCCACCCGCCTCGCGGGATGGAAACAGGTCGAGGCAGATGACCCCGGCTGTGGGGTCCCGCCAGGGCTCGCTGAGCTCCGGCGTGCGTCTCGGTGGAGGGGAGTCGTCGACGACCTCACGGCACCGCCGTCCACGTGTGGCTTATGAGCCATACACAGATGACCACGAGTCGGTGCAGCCAGCGACGGTTAGCCTCGCGCTGCGTGAGCACCTCCTCCCGAGCGTCCTCGGTGCCCGCTCCATGGCGTCCTCATCGTTCGAGCTGGCCTGTCGCCGTCCGGCTCTCGCGCGCTTCTTCGCCCTCCACCACGAGCCCCTCTTCAAGGTGTTCGACCAGTTCTCGGAGCCAATCGAAGCCGTCGGCATGGTGCGCGCACTGCCGCTGCCACTGTGTCAATACGTGGCTGAAAGCGTCGTGGCACCGACGACGGCCACAGCCACCACAGGAGTTGGACTGGCAGACGGGGCGAGTGCTCGCCAGTCGTCTGCCAGCCGCCCGACCACCGCGCACAGGCAGTCATCCGCGGCCTCTCGGCGCACGAGCGCTGCCGGTACTGGTCGTGATGTGGGCATCGTCGCGGTTCTCACCGTGGAGAACGCCGTGGCGATGGCGAAGCAGCTGCAGTGGGGCGAAGGTGCGGGTCTCGCGCGGCGGCGCCGCCTCGCGCCGAGCTCCATTCAGCACTGTCTGCTCTCGGTCGTGGCGGACCGGCGTCGTGAGGGTGAAGTGTTGTTCTTCTCCGAGTTTTGGCTGTTTTTGTGTGCGGTTGCGCAGTTCGTCGATCCCAACCCCCGCACGCCGCTCGACATCAAAGTGTCGTCGTTTGTGCTGGCGCATGTTGTGCGCGCCGCTGGGGACGACGACGACGGCGGAGAGAGCGATGGCAGTGACGGTGACGCCAGCGAGGAGACGAGCGAGAGGCGCTTCGACAGGGCACAGGCGAACCACTGACGAGAAATAGGGTGGCCACAGCGCACGGCACAACTAGGTGTGACAGCGATAATGGCATCTCATGTACAATAATCGGTCACCTCACGCACGTGACGGGTGCTCTCTTTTCTTCTTCTTCTCCCTTTTCTCTCCGGGGATGTGTGGTTCATCACTACACTTCTTGCCAGCCGTCACGTACAAAAAGAGAAGAAAAAAACAAGAAGGCCGTTGTGCGCTCCGTCAGTCATCCGTGCAAAAACGTGCTGGAGGGGGGAGAGTATCGCCAATCGTCCGCCGACGACTTGGCTAAGCGTCGTAGGTTTGCTTGCCTTTCAACAGCTCCTCAGATGGGGTTGTTAACGTATATTCTTTCTCCATTCCTCTTCATGCCCTTCGTCGTCAGTGGCTCCTCTCGGCCTCGCATCCTTCTACTTCATCTCTCTCTCTCTCTCCCTCTCTCTCAAACGTTCATATTGCCGTTGTTGTCCTGTTGGCCCGCACGATCCGGTGAAAGGAAAAGGGAAGTCGAAGCCGTGTTTGATTCGCCTTGTGTCGCGAACAGCCTCTCGTGCAGGTCCTTCAATGGCGAGCTCCATCCCGGCCGTGTTGGCTGGCGGCGTCGGCTTGCATGTGCCTGTGCGTGTCGAGCTGACCAACGGTGCTGTTGTTCTCGGTCGGCTGGTGGAGATGGACGCGGTCACGATGAACATCAAGGTCGACGCGCTGACCGCCACAGCCGTGCAGCGCACAGTGCGCCTGAGCGACGACGAGATCGCAGCCGCGCAGGAGGCTGTGTTTCGCACACAGCCAAGCGAGTCTGCGCCAACCCACTCCCAGAAGCACCTCACGGACCTGGCACCACCCGCCGTACAGTGCATTCAGAGCATGGTCATCCGTGGGGCGTGCATCAAGTACCTCGACTATCTTCCTGATGACGCATCTGGTGTCAACACAGTGGACGATCTCATCGCTGCCGTCAGCCATATCAGACCCGCAGAGTGACTTGGAGGGGTCATGGAGGCGTCCCATGAAAAGTACTACGTTAAAAAAAAAATTATATCTTGTCAACAGCTTCGCGTGAGCAGCATCACACGTGTGCGTGTGTGTGTGTGTGTGTGTGTGTGTGTGTGTGTGCGTGTGTGTGTGTGTTCGTCCTGGGGTGGTGTGTGCGATCTGCACGGCCCTTTCTACGAGGGGCCGCGTCACAGTAGGTTGCCTGCGCTGGCAGCTTGGCAGACGATCACACCACTGTCGCAGCGCTTCTTTGACTATTCAGCATACGGCAGTCGGTCATGTGGCCGCACCACCACTCTCAATGCTCTTTCCATCATCTGTCACTCTCCCTCATCTTCCTGGTTGATCATCTTCTTTTTTGTTTGTTTCTCCCACTCTCCCTGCGTTCGTTGCGCGTGTCTGGTTTGCTCTGCCTCATCTGTTTCAATGGGAAGTGCGGTGACTCACGCTGTCTGAGTGCATACACGTGGGGATAGCAAGAAGCACGCGCGCGTCGGCACACACGCACACACACACACACACACACACACACACTCGCCGATTCCAGCGTCGTTTTATTTTATTCTTTTTTTCGGATCCCGCTGGCATTTGGGTCTGTATCGTTTTTTGTTCTTGCTACAGGCGTGCTGTGGAATAACTTTTGTTGTTTTTGGTTTTCATCGCTGTGTCGGCTGTGAGACATTAGCCGGGCCTTTCATTGCTGTGCGCTTGTTACAAGTGAGGCGGTGCCGTTCATCCTCTTCTCTTTTTTTAATTCACTCGAGTTGTCCCTTTCGCGCCCTTCGCGACAAGCTGTTTGGCCCACGCGCCATCTCCTTGTGCCTTCCCGGTCACAGCGTTCATCGCGTATCACTGCTGTTTATTGTGGCCTCCGCCGCATCAACTAGGTCCCTGAGGAGCCCCCACTCACTCACTCTCTCTCTCTCTCACAAACACACACAAACACAGTGAGACGCGTTCACGAGGCGGCCTCTGGCGCGTACGAGGATGGGGGTATCGAACGAAAAGGAAAAGGCGCAAGCCATCGCCTACCAACGGGATTTTCTGGGATCGTGCTGGAACAGCCCCTACGGTGTGCAAGAGGCGCACACCTTCATCGCAAGCCGGTGGTGTGGCATCTCGCCTCTCTTCATGGAGCTCAACACTGGTCACAAGTGCGTGGCGTTGCAAGCCCACCGCACACCGGATGCCGCCAAGATGGAGGAGCACCTGGATGTGATGGAGAACCCCACAGCCACCGCCGCGGCCATCGTCGTGGGTGGCGAGGAGTCATTTGATCGAGACGTGACGGGCGGCCCAGCGAGTCCCCTGAGGGCCACCGCCACGCCGTCCGGTACGGCCGGGTTTCCGGCAAGCGCGAAGGGCGACGCGTCCGCGGCAAAGCCGAAACGACCGGGTCTCACGCGGATGGCGACTAGTGAGGAGCACTTTGCGAGCACCATTGATCTAATGCTCCTGCAGCAACGCCCTGCCGCCGGTACGCACGGTGGTGGCGGCCCCACCGCGCACCCCGCCAGCACCGTCCCACCGGTGCTTCCAGCGAGTCCCACGCATGTAACGGTTCCATCGCTGCGTGAGGGTGTCGTTGGACAGGCCAAGCCCAAGGCCGCCGCGAGCCGTCCCACCACGAGCTTTGCTTCCAACCCCGGGGCAGACAACAATCACAACAACGGCTCCTTCTCTGTGGCGAGCGTCCCGGACTCCGCGGGATCCTCCGCTGGCATGTTGCGCCGCGTTGTGCGCGACACCCAAGTCGTGGAGAGCGCGCTGCACAACCGCCAGCTGTACCTCCGTGCGTACGGGCTGTCCGTTCACCAGGACGTCGTCTTCCGTGCCGCACCGGCGCACCGGCGGTATGACTGCATCGCGCTTGTTACAGTCGGTACGCCGCCGCCGCTGCTGGCGCGCGCGTCCCTCCAGTTCGCGCTCCCGAGCCGGCGCGGCAGCAGGGGCAGGACGATCTCACGGCTCAGTCGGCTGCCGAGTCCAATGCATTCGCCTGGTGACCGTGGTCGTCCCGAGAACGTGAGCCCTTTGCGCACACGCTCCGCCGACCGAAGTCCCAACCAGAGCATTAGCGGGTACGCGCACAGCGGCGCCGAGGACAAGGACGGCGACGAGGCGGCACCCGCCCCACGCCACGGTCGAGTTCCCCAGCTGGACGAGGCCCTTTCCCTGAGCGCTCCGGCCATCTCCGCCGCCGGCAGTGGTGCAACGCCGCGGTCGGGACCATCAAGGCTGCGTAGACTGCCTTCCCCCACCGCCGCCCGCCGGTCCGCGCCGCGGGCGAACAACACGGGCTACGCCGAGTTCTCCGTCAACCCGCTGCACGCGCGGTACAATTATCATCTGTCCGACACCGAGGCGGCCATTCCTGCGGCTCGGTACGCCGCCGC
The DNA here is from genome assembly GCA_030849625.1 of Wallacemonas sp. TrypX. Taxonomy (NCBI): domain Eukaryota; phylum Euglenozoa; class Kinetoplastea; order Trypanosomatida; family Trypanosomatidae; genus Wallacemonas; species Wallacemonas sp. TrypX. The sequence goes on from JASANP010001117.1 coordinate 71,205, forward strand.
GCAGGGTCATCACCATCACCACCACACGGGCGACGACAGGGCGGCTCGGAGCAAGGGCACGACGAAGGCCGATCGCCACCGAGATTCGGCCCTGAGGGAGTACGCGGCCGAGGCGGCGCCGTTCATCATTGGGAGTATCAGCGCCGTCGAGCTTCAACTACTGCCCCACAACGCCGAGGTGTGCCTCGGTGGTTGGCTCTACGTGAGTCTCGAAGACGAACAGAAGCGCCTGCGTCGTGTGCTCGACCGCTACGAAGCGTTTCTGAAGGAGAAGCAGGCCGCAGAGGCGGAGCGGGAACGCCTGGCTGCCGAATTCAACGGCAGTAGCTCCGCGGGGGCATCGGCGGCGGCGATGCGGACCCCCCTGCGGCGTGGCAGGCGGGCGTCCCGGCTGCCCTCACCCGCGCTCAGTCCGCGCGCACGCGCCTTCAGTGATGGAGACGGTAACGCCGGCGGCAGCAGCGTTGGCGACGCAGGCGACTTGCTGCTTCCGAGTGCACTCGTGGTATCGAAAACAACCGGCACCTTCGCCTCGCCGGCCACGCAGGCCGTCACCACGGACGCGATCGAGGCCACCAAAAGCCCCTCCTCCGCCTCCTCTCCGCGGCAGCGACCGCGTGCAAGCTCCCTCGATGGTGGAGGTGGACGCAGCGGGCTCGCGACGCCTGCCACCGCCGGCCTTTCCTACGGCGGAGGCGGCGGAAGCACGAGTGCGGGTGCCTTCCGCGATCCTCTGCGCAGCGGCCCAACGCAGCGTTTTCTCAACAGTCACCGCGCCGCCGACGATCCGCTCGCACCGGAGGACTTCTGGGTGCCGCACGCGTACGTCATTGTCGCCATGCCCATGTACGAATGCAGCATCAACCCCACCATCTTCCACACGCTGAACAACCGCACCAAACCAGTGTCACTCAACATTGCCAACACGCTCTCCCGCGAAGCCTTCGGCGTCGGCTGCATCACCGGCATTCGTTACGGTGGCGTCATTGTGCTGGAGTGTCGTGAGCCAGTGACGACTGCAGACAAGGACTGGCTTCTTGCGCTGAAGCGGCTAGGCGAGCAGTGCGAAGCCATGGCGAGCGAGGAGGCAGCCAAGGCAGCGGCCGCCGCCGCGGTGCCACGCGACTTATCGATGAGTGCTGCAGCGGTGGCCAGGCGCGCCGCGGAGAGCGAACGTGCCGGCGTCGAGCAAGAGGCGGTGGGGGACAGCACAAGCAGTGGGCCCCACGGCACGCCGTGGCTGTCGGCGGACGCGCTGGAGCGCAGTGTGTTGCGTCCATACGATGCGCCGCTGCGGGATGCAGACTTGGCCTGGTTGCACCGCAAGCGTGGCGATAAAATACGGTACCTGCGACGCGCGCTGCGATCCAAGTTACGGGCCGAGGGCTTCAGCGTCATCTTCGCGTACACACGCACCACCCGCTACCTGCGCCGTGTGGCGGCACGTAGGGCTGACATGGAGATGTCACGCTACGGCGAGAAGATTGAGGAGGAGGAGCAGGAGGCACTCACCCCAGCCATGGACGGCGAGGTGGGTGGCCGGCGCACGCCTCTTCAACCCCACAGTGGTGATGGCTCTGTGGCGCCCGTCAGCGACGATGATGTCGCAGAGGACGACGCCAACGAAGACGAGATGAACGCCGACGCACAGGACGACCAAGATGATCTATCCAGTGACGAGGAGCTCGAGCTTGACTGGGACGGTATCACCAGCTCGCACGATGACGACGAGGAGGGCGATGGTCTCACCGACACGGCACGCCGACGTCGCGACGACGACCCCTTCACGCGCCGCCGCCGTGTGTGGCTTGCCAATGCCGCCCAGGACGCACCCACGCCCGCGAATTACACCATCAAGGGCACGTTTAGGCAGATCGGTGGCGTGCGGTACTTCGACACGGCGTCGCTGCTGGAGGGCTGTGCGGTGAGGGACGTCGTGGAAGGCGTCGTCCGCTGGGCGCGCAATCTGCGCAACATGCCCGTCAAGGCGCGGCCTCTATCCCTCTTCCTGCAACGCTACGAAGGGCTCGCGTCGGCTCTCCGCATCGCCCAAGGCTCCACCACTCGCGCGGTGCTTCAGTCCCTGTACCGCACCGGCGCCCCCGCTAACGTGTTGCTGCAGGCGAACGGAAGCTTCTCACGCACCGCGACGGTCAACATGGGCGGCGGTGGTGGCGTGCCCACCGACAGCTTCTCGCCAGGCACCGTTGGCAGCTTCAACCTGGCCTCACCCGCCGGTCCGTCACCGCCAGTGGGGACAGGTCCAATTCGTTCCATCTTCCCGTTCATCACGCACTACACGGGTCCGCTCGACCCCATCGTCCGCGCGATTCTCTCCCCAGAGGTGGAGCACATGATTCGTACGGCGGAGGAGGGCGTCGCGGCTACCAAGGTCGCCACCAGCCCCCTCATTGCCCTGCCCGATCACGCGAGTACAGGCAAGCAACACGACGAGCAGCACAGCAAGGCAGCCGCGAATGGACAGCCACGACAGGGTGCCCACATCGACGCACCGACACACCACGGCGCCTCTACACCGCCGCCGCCGTCCTCGTCCCCACCAGTACCGCACTCCACGGTAGACGCCAGTAGCGTATCTGGCGTGGAAAAGCCTGCTTCCGGCGAGGTCTCGCCGACCGGCGCGTCCGCACCGGCCACAGAGGCGCCCAAGACCATCGCCAACATGCTCGTCGGCCCCGCTGCGCTGCCACTTCCCGCCAACACCTCGCACCATCCCGTGGCCCCCACCTCCGCCGCCGTCACGAACAATTCTTGGACGAACGGCTCGGTGACGAGCGCCTCCTTTGCCGGTGGCTCCGCGCCGGGGCCGGCGGGGAGCGTCACGAACAACTCGGTCGTGGGAGGCGAGAAGGTGCCGCTCGTGGCGCCACCGCGTCCGCATGTACTCGGTGAGCCGACCGTGTCGAACAGCACCTTCATTCTTCAGTCGGGGGCGTGTGTGCAACGGCCGCCCGAACGGTTTATGCCACGTACCGACGAAAAGCAGAGCGACAGCCGCAGCAGCAGCAGTCACAGCGCGCGCGGCCCGCCCGCCAGCGCCGACACGCACAGCGAGCCTGAGTCTGTGGACGCGGGTCGAGGTCATCGCGAGGACGATGATGAAGGCGAAGGCCCGCACGTGCTGAATCGTACCCTGCGGTTGAGCCAGATTGCACTGGATGCGGTCAAGGCAGTCGACGACCGCGCAGGTCGGAGTCAAGAGTGGCTGGACGCGGACACCGCGCTGCGTCAAGTGAAGGCCGAGCTGGAGGAAATGCGTTTCCTCGTCGCGAACGCGGACGTCGAGCTCGAGCAGCGCATTCAGGAATACGTGACGACCTCCTCCTTGTTTCTTCCGCACACGCGTGTCGACCAGACGTCTCTGATGCTGCTCAGCGTGAAGATGCTCCGACAGTTTCCGGACGACGTGCCGGTGAAGGAGCTGCATACCGACTGGTTGCCGCAGTTGCTGGCGACTCTTACGCTACCTGGCGACCACGTCTTCGTGACGGAGCGTGCGCTCGCCGTCCGCGATCATCAGGCAAGGAAAGCGCGCGCAGCTGAGGGCAAAGAAGAAGAGGATGGTGTGTTCATTGATGTCTCCGTCCGCGAGGGCGATGGTGGTGACGGATACGTCATGCACAGCCAGGACAACGTGTACGGCCACTTGATGCCGCCCGAGGATGTGTGCGACGCGAACATGCGGCGGGAAGCCTTCAACGACCCGAGCGCGTCAAGCAAGTACGCCATCGAAGCCATTCGCCCACTGCCAGCACCTCAGCCGCTGCACGAGGTGGTCATCGCCCCCATTCCCTACCGCATCACTGCCAAGACCGCCCTCGCACTCCAGCAGCAGGGCGTCGACGCGACGTACTCCTTCTGCTTCACGGGCGGCTCACTGGGTGTGTTGGCCGGCGTGTTGCGGGTGTACAGCGACGCGATGCGTGAGCGCTGCCAGGCGGAGATCAGACGCGCGTTGGCGGCAGGCGGGCCCGACGCGCTGCGTGCAGCCGCTCGCAACAGCACCGATCTGCTCATCCGCAACGGCTACAACGTGTTTCTTCGTCGTATCTGGATATGGGGGAGCACGTCGAAGAAGCAGCCTGGGTTCTTCCAACGGCTGTGTGGCCACGACGACCTTGACGACGGGTGGAACGAGATCAGCCTCAACGAAGGGGACCCAACGGAGGGAAAACAGAAGAAGTCGAAGAAGAAGTCGCGCCACCGGAGGCAGACGGAGCTGGACAGTGTTGGTGTGGCCTCCTTCGCGGCTGGCCTCAACGCGGACCCCTCAGGCGGCAACGTGGACGGTGGGAAGCACGGCCAAGATAGCCTCCGGCGACCCATGTTGCCCTACCGTCTGTCAGAGGCGTACGCCCTCTTCGATGCCATCATGCACTACCTTCGCACGTATCGTGAGATGGAGAAGGACTTCCGCAACGCCGTGGCGGGCGGTGCTGAGGAAGGCCACGGACGCGCACGCGGTGCGTCGGAGGCCGGCGTCGCGGTGCCGCTGAAGCGACGGTCGTTTTTGCAGTCTCGCCGCACAGGAGCGGCAGCGGCGAACGCGGGCCCGAGTGCAGGCGAGCCCCTCACCGACGAGCTGCTCGTCACAGACTTTGAGCTCTGCATCGCGACGAACTACTACTACAAGCGCACAATGGTCGAGCGAGCGTACCGGCCCAGCAACGTGTTCAGCGCACCATCTGAAGGCACGGGCGCCGCCACGGCAGTGACATCACTCGCGTCTCCTGCGCTGAGCGCGACCAGTCAGCACGGGTGCCGGGCAAAGACCGGTGTGCGCCGCAAGCCGAACCCCGGAGCCACAGCCACGGCGCGCCGTTTGCTCACCAAGCACGAAGAGCAGCGCCGTGCCCATCAGCTTGCATCTCTCGTACTCCGGCACACGGCGCCTGCACCCTCACTCAAGAGTCGAGAGCGGTCATCAGGTCGCCGTTCGTCTGGAGCTGATGGCGCGCACAGTGAAAAAGAATCGGGTGTCCTCAGCGCGCTCCGCCTCTTCGGCACTCGCAAGTCGGGTAACACGGACGGCAGCACGAGCAGCGCGCGAAAAGCATCGAAGAAATGGCGTGCCATGGCGACGGAGGTGGAGGTGCCGTACTGTGGCGGGGAGGAAGAAGAGAAGCGCGGTACGCAAGACAACGCGAAGGGACTGTACGACTTCCTGGAGGTGAGTCTCGGGTGCTGGCGTGAGTCACGCCAAGGCGCCGCCAACGGCGGGTCCCGCGTCGCTCCCAGCAATGAGGCGCAAGACAGCTGTGATACCGCCTACGAGAGCGCTGAGGTGGAAAACATGGTGCGGAGCGCCGTGAAGATCTCGCTCTCGTAAAGAAAAAAGTTAAACGACGCTACTTCTTGGTTTCTTCTGTGTGTTTGTGTGCGCGCGCGATTGACATTGCCTATCTGGCCTTCACCGAGCAAAAAAAAAAAGTTGTGTAGTGTAGTGGTACCTCTGTGCGGGTGTCAAGGAGTCTGGTCATCATTCTCGTCTCAGGTGGTGCGGTTAGTGTGCGTCCCTGCGAGCGAAGGGGAGAGAAGAAGATGTCAGGGAGCTTCTTGCGTTCGTAAAGGATCTGTTCACCCGCACAGACACGCACACCTTCGTCGGTGCGTTCAGCAGGTACGTTATAGAAACGTGCAACGTACAGGAGCCAAACGGCGCAACTCGCGCACCCTACAGATAGCCAAGCCCATACACCTCTCATCACCTCTCCACCCATCACGCGTGCTCACCTGCCTCTTTTTGTCATTGTTGTTGCTTACGAGGGTCGCGAAAGCGAAGATACTAGCCGTGTGTGTACGTGTGTGTGAACCGTCAACGGAGGCACGATTAGCTGCACCGGAAGAGAGAGAGAGTGAAGAACGAAGAACTGGAAAACCCGCACGTGACGCGGAGCCAAACTGCTACTGCGAGCCACGCACTTCTCTTTCTCAGTCGCTCCTTGAGACGGCTGTTGCTCGTCACTCTAGGTTAGTTCATCGGTCTCTGTTTTTTTTTTCGTAGGGGATCACAGACTTTTTTTTTGTTTTCTTTTTTGGCGTCGTGGTGGTGATTGACTAATTCTGAGCAGTACCATGCTGTGTGTTCGTGCACGCGGTCACTATAGCATGCGTCGCCCGCCGTTGGCGCACGGCGGGGTGGACGGCCTATCCTCCATCCCCCACAGTGCCGTCAGCACAGCTGCAGGGGTATCGCAGCTCATGGTGCAGAAGCGCTTCTCGTTCAAGTACGCGGCGAAGGCGCAGCTCAATGAAATGCGGCAGCCTGACTACATTCATGACAAGCGGCATGGTGTCTTTAGCAATGAGCACAACGTTGGCAAGGCGCGACGGGGCTTACCGTACATTACACCGCTCTACACGAAGCACATGAATCTGTGGGAGACGGATACCGACGCCTCATCGAACCGTTTCTTTCGCAGCTATGTGTTCGGTCAGCGCGAACTTCACCTGCTACTAGGCCGTCCGCACGGCTTCGAGGCGGACGGGGTCGCTGGACGCGCTGGCGACTCGGCGTACGAGCAGAGCACCGACATGCGCTACAAGGGGCTGGGGACGCCGGCCATTGTCAACCTGCACTACGAGCCGGAGTGGCAGTACACGCTCTACCGCAATTCGCCGACGCAGCCGAGCCTGCTTAACAACCCACGAAGCCCTTTTACGGAGGAGATTCTCGGTCCGGAGCTGCTCGAGGCGCGCGACATCAAGAGCTTCGAGCACTGCAAGGCCTGGTTCGATCGGCTGGAGTACCTCATTCAGCTCCACTACAACGCCGTCGGTGACATCGGAGAGTTCAAGTCTCGTCACACACAGCACGTGCACGAGTTCTTCGTCTCCTTCCACGACGCGCTGAGCAGCTTCGACTTCCAAGACGCATACCTGTACGAGCAGTTCAAGAAGGCGCGCCCCAAGGCACTCGAAGACCTCTTCGCTATCTTTCTGGAAATGGAGAGCAACTACGTGCACGAAGACCACTGTCCGCGTTGCAGTCTTCCCTACGCCACAACACGCTTCTGTGGTGAGGGCGACCCGACGACGCCGTTTCGCAAACACCGTGGTCGCTGGGCACCTCACCAGCAGTGGGGTAAGGAGTGGTACGACGTCGTGACACGGCGTGCGGAAGCGCTGTGGTACCGTGCGGTGGAGGACCCCTACTTTGGCTCTGCCGCGCACACGCAGCGACAGGTGCAGGCGATGCTGCGCGTCTATGTGAAGACGAAGCAGCGGGCCAAGGCGATCGACTTCATGAACCAGATTCGTGGCTCCAAGGAGTACTTGCTCGGTCAGATCACCATCACCGACGCAATGCAGCACGACTTTGACCACCTTCTCGACACGACCGCGCACCAGCATCTGCTGACAAACGCCTTTACGCTTCAGGCGCGCGCCGCGCTCTACACGGGTGATGCCAGCAAGGTGCCTCTCTCACCGCTGCAGCTGCGGCTCGACCTCGAGCGGAATCGCTTCCGACGCATGCAGCGCGAGGAGGGTGTTGTCCGCGTGCCACCCGCGTCGTGGAAGGTTGATGTGTCGGCGATCGTGCCCTACAAGCTCAACAAGGACAAGCAGGTCACGAACTGGCGAGAGGTCAAGGAGGGCATCGAGAAGTCGTTCCTCAGCACGGGCCTGCCGAAGGAGGCGTACAGCTCGCAGGAGTGGCGCGAGATGATCTACTGGAAGGACCTCATCGCCCACCGCGGGGAGCGACGGGCAGCGCTCGAGGCGGAGAGACTTCAGGACGAGAGCCGTGCGGCGGCGACCCCGGGTGCTGTCGTGGTAACCTTCCCCGACAAGAGCTGGTACCGTGTCTTCGAGGCGTCTGAGGCCGCCCTGCGACCCTTCAAGGTGGGCCCGTCTGGCACGCTGTTCACGGCGACCGCACCGGCGTTTCCCGACCCCAGCGCCGTGCCGTACACGCACCCCGTCTCTGGTCAACAGCTTCGGCTGGACACCACCGCCGCCGCGTGCAAGGTGTACGGCGACGTTGAGCACGGTGATGTGCTGAAGCTCGGCAAGGAGGGCAGTAGCGCGGAGGTGGTGGTGGTGGGTGTCAACACAGCGGGGGCGGAGAGTGAGTGGGCCCTGTTCGGCGCCTACACCGACCCTGCCATGGACGCGGAGAAAGGTCTCATGGAGCTTGCCAAGGACTGCATTGACCTGCGCGACCGGTGTGGCGGCAACATCACGGTGACGGGCCGCAAAGCTGTTGTCGGTGCCCTCGATAGCCAGCGGACCATGAAGGAGGAGTTCCTCGGCCAAGTCATCGGCGTCCGCGACGGGCAGCTGTTCGTCCAGTGGCGCCTGGTGCAAGACACCGCGAAGAGCGGTGAGAGCGCCATGGGACGCACCGTGGCCGTGCCGCTCGGCACCAGCGCCGCGGTCGAGGCCGGTCGCTACCAGTTCAAGCCACTGCACGTCGAACCGCTTGTGGAGCCGCCGTCGTGGCAGACCCCCTTCCGCAACGAATTCGCCGAGGAGCGTCTCAAGGAACTCGAGCAGGCGCCGTTCACGCGTGAGAAGTGGGCGTCGCTCATCCCCGGCAAGTACACGCCCAAGGTGAAGAAGTTCGGCTACACCCAGCACACCACGCAGGACGACTTGGAGACCAAGGAGTACAAGGACCGTGTCCTGGCGAAGCAGTTTTTCCAGAATCCGCAAGCCTTCGAGGTGCTGCCTGAGCGGCACGAGCGGTCGGTGACCTTTGGCGGCAAGTGGGAGTACCAGCAGACGCACGGCCTCCCCACCGTCGACCGGCACGAGCTGGAGAATGGATGGGGCGCCGCGAACCCAGTGACACGCGAGGAAGTGGAGGTCATTGAGCAGGCGTTGCGCGACATCAGTGGGCGCCGCCCTGGCAACTTCCTCAAGTCGCCCACAGAGGTGTCCGCGCTCGCGCTGAACGAGCCGTGGTGGACGCCGCTGCAATTTGGCTGGGAGGAACGCAATCGTCAGCAACTCGCCTTCATGGACCGCAGCGAGCAGCACCTCGTCGACAGCGCGCGACTGCCCTTTGGCGGCAAGACGCCGCCATTCGGGACGAGCTACGGCATGGGCGAGCGCATCCGTGACATCGCCGCCGACTACGCGAAGGGTTTCGGTCTGGGCCCTCACGGTCACTCACCCGGGCACAGCACCACGCACTTCAACACACTCGGTGCGGAGGAGGCCCGTGCCCGCACGCTGGGCTACGGCAACGCGTTGGTCCGTCTCTTCAATGAAAAGCTCGGCCAGAAGGACATTCACGCCTGGGCACTCGACGCGTGCACGAACGCCGGGGCCGCGGGTGCGGGTCAGAGCAGCGACCTCGAGGCCAATGTCCGCCACGTGCTGCTCTCCGTGCACGCCTGGCGGGAGAAGGGTGCGGCACCGTCATTGGTGCTGTCCACGCTGCTGGAGCAGTATCTTGGCGAAGAGCTGGCGCAGTTCAATCACGGGTTGCCTGAGAATGTGCCACGCCTGACGCTACCGCACCGACTGAATGCAAACGCGGAGGTAAACGGCTCGAGCGGAAACATCTGGTGTGACGTCGACAAGGTCGCCTACGGGTACGAGCACGTCAAGTTCAACCGCACAGGCGACGCCGACGAGGCCTACATCACTGGCCTCGTGCAGCGCGCCAACACCGGTGAGGCTGCCACGGCACAGTACACGGAGCACCTTCACGGGGAGCAGGTGCAGCGCTTCCAGCTCGAGCTGGCCAAGATTGTTGGTCGTGGGATTCCACCACAGCGGCTGGCAGGCAAGACAGTAAATCGAGGCAACATTCGATCGAGCGGAAACGTCGCTACCTACGTCAGCGCGAAGGAGCTGGCGACGCTGCTGCTCCGTTTTCAAGTCGCATCGGGTGATGTGTCGAACGTCATTCGTGGGCTGCAGAACTGCCCCGAGCAGGAATCACTTGGCGCAGACGATTTCATGGTACCGACAGCACTGGTGCTGTCCTGGGGAGGGCCGAGCACCGCGAGCAGCGCGAGCCGAGTAGGGCAGGGTTCGGCGAGTGCCAAGGCTGGCGGTCCCTCGCGCTCAGGGAACCACGGGAGCAGCGTGCTGAACGCTGTCGGTGCCGGCCACCAGGCAAGTGGTGGCGGTGCCGGCCGTCACAAACTCGTGTCGCAGGTGGTCAATGAGCTGGCTGTGCGGAACGACGGCCTGGCGATGGACGTGCAGTACACCGTGCGCGAGAGCCGTCGCAACAACGTTTTGCGCCAGGAGTTCTTCAACGCATTCTTGCCCGTCTTCAACCAGGATTCGAAGCGTGTCGCCGCGATTTACGAGGACTATGTGGAGGGCAAGTACGTGCCCAACGTGACCGTGGCCATTGAGGCCTTCATTGCTTTTCTTGGCAACGTCGCCTCGCACCCGGAGAAGATCCCCTCGACGGTGCCGTACTTCGACGACGGCACGGGAGGGGCCGCGGGCGAGCAGCACGTTCAGCTCAAGTTGTTGCCGCCGACCCAAGGGCTGTTTTGCTTTGAAAGCACGCTCGTGGAGTTGGTGGAGACGACGACACTGTTTCAGAGGTTCGGCATCCATGATGGACCAACACGCGTCAGCACGACACCTTTCATCGCTGCAGGATCAAAGAGCTTCAACTACTTCACCTCCGCAGAAGACCTTGTCACTGTGACAACTGATCATGACCGGGGACTCATGACCGCCTTGCGCCAGAGTGCGCACTTCAAGGCCATCACGACGCACCCGCAGCTGCAGCAGCTCGTGAATTCGCCTGGCGGGGCGGGGGTGGTCGCGTCCTTCAACCGCTTCTTTCACCGCGTCGCACCGATGCTCGGTTTCTACCACAAACTGCTCAAGACCTACAACGAAAGTATCGGTGTGCTGCAGCAGGAAGCACGCAACGCGAACGCTGGCCTGGCACGGGTGCTGGAGAGCGAGCTGTCCCCGGCTCTGGAGACCGAATTTCGTCGCAACGCCGAACGCTACTGGCGCAACGTGTTGGAGGGTCGCAGCACGGAAGAGGTCGCCATGCTTGGCGGTGGCGGAGCCTCCCAGCGCTCGCAGCAGCCGTTCCGCGGCGGTCGGCGCGACGGCGGTTCGTCGCCGCAGGGCTCCACGGTGGGGGTAGTGCAGCGTGCCCTTGGCGACAAGGCATCGGCGCGCCGCAGCGGTGCGGCTGATGGTGGCGGCACCAACACGCGTGGCAGCGGCGCTCAGAGCTCGTCCACAGGTGCAGGCGCCGCGTCACCCTCTGTGTCATCCGTAAGCGGACTCCTGAACGCCCTCAACAAGAAGCGCACCGGTGGCAGTGGCCAAGCCGGTGGGAACCGTCCTCGCCGTAGCAACGGTGGCAATGGCGGGGGCCCTTCTCGTCGGAAGTGAGTGAGGCGCCTTCTTTTTGTTCTGTTTCGTCCCTGTGTGGTCGGCGAAGGGTGGAGAGACGAAATAGCAAGCACAAAGACAAAGAAATAGGTGGCTCATCTTCTTTTCCTGTTTGTTTCGTACTCGCCGTGGCGCGCGCCCCAACACGTTGAGGTCGCTCTCTCGGTAGGATAATAGCCGCACTGCGGCAGTTATGTATGGGTGTGTGTAGCCGTCGTTGTTGTTGTTCTTGTTGTTTGATTGTGATGAGCTCCGTTGTCGGCATCATCGCGGTGTGTGCGTGACGTTTTTACATTGTCCCCCCCCCCCTCTTTGTCAACTGTGTTTTGTAAAGAGAGAGGGAGAGAGAAGTTGGTCTCTCGCGTGTACGGCATTGTGTCTTTACACCAAGCAAACAAAAACAGGAAAAACACGCGCCAGGTCGCCTGTCACACTACCATGTGTCTGTGTGCGGGTGTGTGCGCGTGTATATGCGTTTTCCTCCCCCTTCTCCTCTCTTACTTCTGCCGAAAAAAAAAGTCTACCTCGGCTCGTAGTGGGGGAAGCAGTCGGTTCTGGGCACGCCGGCACGAATGACGACACCAGGGGGCCCATCGCGATGAAAGCGGCAGTCGCTCATGACACCGGAGCCCGTAACTACGTTCTCCGACTTCTCCTTCTCCTTCTCCTCCTCTCTCCACCGCACATCTTATGTACTCTTCGCATACGTTTGCTCCGCAAAAACAGAAGAATACACGAGCCGCAGTGCTTTTCCACTTGTTTTTTTTTTTTTGCTTTGCCAAGTTGCCACGAAAAGACCCGTGAGCGCTGTGGTGCCGCCCACGCAGTTCGTGCAAACATCTGATCCGGGTCAGCACAACCAAGCACGTGTCGACACGGCCATATCGGAGGCAGCGCACTCACATCTGAGTCCGTTGTAAGGAACCCCACAAGAAACAGAGAGAGGGACAGGGAAAACGTGATCTGACGCAACCGCGCCAAAACAACAGCAAATTAAAATTGGTTGTGTTTGTCGTGGATTTTCCTTTTACCTTCACCACTTGGTGTCCCCCAGAATTGTTTGTTATTTCTTCTTCTTCTCGTTTGTTTGTTTGTTTTGCCTCTCACTTTGAGGCGAGGTGTTCTTTTCTTCTTGCCAGGTCCCTCTCTCTCTCTCTTCCCACCTAACCCCGCGGGATTATTGCTCATTTTTCCCCTCTCTTCTCGGTTTTTTTCTTTCTTCTTGCCTTCGTTTTTTTTTTGCTCTAGGTCGATGGCAGACTCTCATCTGACCGCCACTTTCACTGACAATCTTTCCTTCTCCTCTCTTAGCTCTGACAACACGTGGTCCGATGTCTTGAACCGCTCACTGGGGGCTGCACGGCCGCCCCGCACACGGCCGTCACAAGGCACCACGCACCAGGCGACCGCGTTGGCGAGCTCTACGCCGCCTGGAAACCGCATGCCACGCCTGCACGCTGACGAATCTGTCGAGTCGCTGATGCGGTCTCCATCACCCACCCGCCACGATCGGTTGCTGAGTGGTGGCGAGCGCTTTTATGACGACGACGAGGACATTCCGCTATCGCAACTGGAGACGGACCACCGTCGTCGTTCACTGGTCGCCAGCACCTCCGCCGGCAGCGGCACGCCGTTGCCCCACAACGACGTTGGCAGCCGCACCGCCACAGCCGCGACCAACACGGGGCACCGGCGTGCACCGCGCTCACCCGGCGCTGGCGAAGGCGGCACGGACGAGTCCGGCGGGACCTCCACCTCGCTCACGAGCACACGTCAAAGTAGCACTCATGGCTTTGGCCTCGGCGTGGGGCCGCCGACCTTCTTGCACGACACGCGCCAGGCCAGGCCACCGCCGCACGCTAGTCAGCCCGCGGAACGGAGTGGCGACAAGGCAGCAGCAGCGCAAGACTCGTCAACGCTGTCCTCGTTGCCGCCGTTGCCCACGGCACTCGATGCGCGAGAGAGGCAGGCCGTGTCTCAGCTGGTCGCGCTGGCCGCGGGGGCATCTGCTCTGCCAGAACCGGCCTTGTCAGCGGGTGGTGGCGGGCACAACACGACCGTGTCCTCGTCTGTGCTGAACCAGGACCAGAGCAGTGGAGGCGGTAAGAAGAAAACAGTGGTGGGATCGACGTCGAGCCGAAAGAGCGGCGGCAAAGAAGGGTTCGACTGGGAGTCCGTCGAAGGCTACTTATTGGCGGCCTACACCGCGCTGAGAACAGACAACGAGGAGGTCATGAGCAGCGTCAAGGCACCCAAGCACCGCATGGGCTGGTACACGGTCATCTACAGCGTCTGCAACAGCGACCCGAGCATGTCGTGGCGACTGTATGTGCGCTTGGCGGCAACCGTCGCCCGTGCGCTAGAGGTGCTCGTGCTGTTCCCGATGCTCCAGCGCGTCGATCAGCGGCTTGTGGCGATCCGCACGGACTCGGCAGACAGCCCGTCAGGTGACGATGTCGGGCCTGGAGGGGGCTCGGCGTCGCCGGCGGACGGCGCAGCTGGAGGCCGCCACGCTCACCACACCCCTGCGCACTCTTCGGGCAGCGCTGGTGTCAACGGCGGCGGATCACTCTTGGCCACGATGGGCAGTGGACGAGGACATACATTGTCTTCCTCAAGGCGAGGAAGCACACCGGACACACCGGTCGAGACCGCACACAGCCGTCCCCCAGGCAGTGCATTCCACTTCATGCGCCGCTTCTTCTTCGGCAACGAGGACAATGCCGCTCACCACAAGCACGCAGCCGATGGTACAGGCCCCGCGAGCAGCGCCACCGACACCCCCATCAGCACGCCCGCGCCCTCGCCGTTCATCACCAGCTCCTCTTTGCTGGACGCCCCGACGAGTGCGGGCGACAAGCCTGCGCACGGCCACGTCCGCCGCGGCACCAGCAGCGGCAGCAAGAAGGATCACAAGAGCAAAAGCACGTCGGGCAAGGACGCCCCGAATGCCGCGACAGACCTGTCAGTAGCTGGTGCTTCCCTTGGACCTTGCGAGGCCTTCAACAAGGAGTACGCGGACTTTGCGGTGTTTCAGCGCATTGTGCTGTCGTGCTTCAGCTACCTCGACCAGTACTACACGCAGCGGTTCCACATGGACAAGATCACAACGCTCTGCGTCAAGCTCTTCTACGTGGTTGTGTTCGAACCTATGCGGCACCTTTTGTTGTCCGAGGTGTTGACCCGTGCGTATCGCCTGCGCGCGACGACGAGCACGGAGTTGGGCGGTCTGCCATCATCACCGGCGGCGGCGGCGACGGATGAACTGGGGCCCGCCACTCTCGCGCGACAAGCCGCCGACGCGGCTCGAGGGGGCAGTGGAATCGGCGCGGGCAACGACACGGCGAACAGGGCACGTGTCGTGTCGGACGACTTGGCGCACAACGCCGCTGTCGTCACGGAAACGATCGCCACCGTCAGTGAACTCATCATGAGCGTGCAGGCGAAGCCATCGTACCTGGTCACGGCGGAACCGTCTGCGTCAGCTCACGTGACGGGAAGCGGCACGGGCGCCCGTCAGTCGCCCTCGCCAGGAGGGGCCGACCGCGGCTTTTTGAGTGTTGTGACGTCCATGCCGCCGCCACGGCGCCTCTCGCGCCAAAGTAGCGCGGCATCGAGCATCGTGAGCACCCCGCGCATGGGCCCCGTCGGTCACGGCCACGCGTCAGACGGGGGCAGTGCCATGCTCTCCCCCATTGGTGCCGCGGCAGCTGCGAGCGGAGGTGGTGAAAGCTACTCAGGAGGCGCTGGTGGGGGCTACCCCGCTTCCTTGGCCGCGGGGGCCGCCGCGCCTGTGCGTAAGCGGCGCCGTTTTCTCAGCTTCTGGTCCCGCAAGGACGACAAGGCGGAGAAGGTGTCGTCGCAGGCCAGCTCCAGGACCGCGAGCCAAGCGCCTCTTCGTCACGAGACCGACGCTGCAACCCCCACTGCAGGAGTCGAGGGACGTCCATTCACTGACAAGAGCCCGCTACCACCGTCCGTCAGTAACACCAGTATCACCAGCAGCACGCACAACACAGGCGCGGGTGCGGACGAAGAGAGCCACATCTGCGCGAGCGGGGGAGGATGTGTGGAGGTTGACCTGCGCGATGTCATTGCCCTCCGTCAGCGCCTCGACGACCCGCAGCTGGTCCACGCGCTGGGCAATCAAGCCTACCACAGCGTGCCTCAGTCAGGCATGCCGGCCTCCACATACGCCGGTAGCGCTCCGCCGCGTGGCCAGGCTGGCGCAGTGGGTGCTGGTGTGGGCGGACCTGCCGCAGGGTCTGCGGATGGCAACGACACCCCTCTTTACTCCTCTGCCAGCGGTGCGCCTGGCGTCCCATCGAGCGCGGCGGCGGCGCGTCCGTCCGATGTCACGCCCTGTGGTTCCATCGTCATGGGGGTGAACGTCTCCCTCGAGGCTTTTACGCGGCACGCCTTCGCCGAGGTCTACATTGAGCAGCTTCGTGACTACTACCACCGCGCCCGCAACAGGCAGTTGAGCACGGCTGAAGGACGGCGCAGCTATATTGCCTGGGTGCGTCGTGTATGGGACATGGAGCACAGCTTCATCAGCAAGAGCCACTTGATTCAGCTGCATCACGCGGTGCGCCGTGCGTTGGTCGATGTCTTGATTACGAGCGTACACCGCGAGGTCATGCTCGACCCGTCCAATGGGTTTGGCCCACTGCTCGACACGTGGGCGGGCCTGCGAAGCGACGACGGACTCGTGGCGGCCGTGCTCGACGCACCGGTCGGGGCCGTCATGACGCGCGAGTCCGTGCACGCGCGGCACACGACGACCGCCTCCTTCTCGCTCTCCACTGCCAGCAAGGTGGTGGCACCGACGGAAGGGACCGCTTTTTCGCCCCCGCTCTCCGCCGGACACCAGCCCTTCTCCCTGAGCGCCGTCCCGGCAAGCCGATCTGCACGTGGACGAGCCTACGTGCCCGCAAATGAGGGGCCCGGTCGGGAAAGCCTCGCGCGCACGGCACGCGCTGGTCGCGGCCAAATCACGGAAGCGGCCCCGACGCAGGTGGAGACAGCACTCGCGGTGGGGCAGTTCTTCTGGGTCTTCACGCGGGCCGAGCACGACGAGACTTGCTTGTTGCTCCTCGCCAGTGTACTCGCCTCACGCGTCATTGCCTCTGCCGCCGCGACGATGCGGACATACATGGAGGTGCTCGCCAGGTCGCCACCGCCTCCAGCCGCAAGAGCGGAGCTCGCCGGCGAGAGGCGCACCGGTGGGACCTCGATGACTTCCGTCGTGTCCCCGCCGACATCAGCCACCGGGCGGACGCCGCTGCCGCAGTCATCCCCTCAGCTGCCACTGACAGCCGCCATGTCAACGGCTGCCCTCAGCGCGGACACCAATGCGCGCACCGAGGCCGCCGCAGACACCGCCGTCGAAGAGCTGCTCATCAACTACCAGCGTTGCCGTGAGTTGATTGAGGTGGAGATGCGGGGACACACGGTCATGATGAGCGCGTTGCACGACGCCATGCGCGAGGTCCTCAACCCTCATCGCTGGACGCGGCAAGGTGCGCTGGCGGCATCAGAAATGCGGGTGCGGGCGCTGTCCAACCTGTCCAACCACGCGGGCACAGCCGGTGGTGCGTGGCAGCTACCGAGTGTGCTGCTCAGCAAAGACGCCGGTGCACGCGCGACGGCCCCGCTCACGGCGCTCGCACGCGACTACCCCTTCTCGGTGTCGCTGTCCGTCCCAGAGATGTTGGCGGCCTACTGCGACCACATTCTGCAACGACAGTTTTGCGGGCCCGGCGTCAACGCCTCTGTCTCACCAGAGGTCGAGGCCCACTTCAGCGCCGTTGCCAGCCTCGCCTCGCTGCTCGACGACAAGGACATCTTTCTGGAGCACATTCGCCTGCGGCTAGCGCGGCGGCTTCTCGACCTTGTGCGGCCGGCGAACCTGCGCGCCGAGTACGTGCTCGTGCGGGCGTTCCAAAGTGTCTTCACGTTGGAGGACGTGCACTCGCTGGAGGCCATGCTGCGCGACGTCTTCAGCGGCATGAACGCTTCATCGCAGTTCGAAAGCAGCGCCGAAAACGCGGCACTGCTCGCGAGCGCCACCACGGAGGCTCCTGTGACGCGCTTGGGAGTGCGTGTGCTGACCTGTGCGGGCTGGCCTGTACGACCGCAAGAGCTGCCCGTGCAGCTGCCCCCCTCGCTTACCCGTGGCGTGCAGGCCTTCGAGGATTACTACACTCGTCGTCATCCCTCGCGTCGGTTGCGGTGGGTGCACGCCCTGGCGACTGTCACCCTCACCGCAGAGCTTCCCCACGGCACAAAGGAAATCGTGGCGAACGTCTATCAAGCGGCGCTGCTTCTTGCCGTGAGTGAGGCGAGTCAGTCGGCGAACCCGAGGGCTCTTGGAGAGGGTGAGGCCGCCACGCGCCGCCCACACAGCAGCCGGGTGAGTCCACCACCGGAGCTTGAGCCCTCCCAGTCGACCTCCTCTGGCATGGTGGTGATGGCAGCCTCCGTCACGTCCGAGAACGGTGCGGATACCGGTCTGGAGTCGTCATTCGTCTCGGTGCTCTCCGCCTCGCGCGTGGAGATGACCTCGCCCGCCAACGGCCCTCTGGACGACGATGACGACGACGAGAACGCGGAGGACTTGGTCACGGCAGAGACGAACTTCTCGCTGCGTCCGAGCATCAGCGGAAGTACGGCGCGCCGCGTGCAATCGCTGCCGCGGCCCGACAGTACCTCGGCCCCAGTAACAAGTGGTGGTGGTGGACGTCGTCGTGCCGCGGTGCCGGGCTCGATATCCGGGCATGAGCTTGCCAGACGCGTCGGACTTCGCTTTGCGCAGCTCCGGTCACACCTGGCGACCGTCACCTTGAACGGTCCGACGGCGCTGGTGCGGCGCCTACCCCGGCACCGTGATGGTGCACGCAGCCGCAGTCCGGACGGTCCAGCCCTTGCGCCAGATCAGACCGACGTGGACGACGCCGTCGTCAGCCGCACCCACAGCACTCGCAGCGGCAGTCCCGTCGACGAGCCAGGCGCGCACGACGCCGACCGCGCCCACACGCCAGCGGTGAGTTTCCCGAGCATGACCCCCACGCGCAGTACCACCATCTGGTCTCACTTCGCCTCGTCGGCGAGCGCGATCGCGCTCGAGGAGGACGACCACTTCACCCTCAACCGCGAGTTTCGCCACCCACAGCGCCGACTTCAGCTCCCGGCGCGCCGCGGCGGTCCACCGATTCAGACGTCTGCAACCGCGGGCCACGACGGTCCCGCGTCGGAGGCGGGTGGCGCCAAGGCCAGCCAGTGGCGGTCGGCGACTGCCGTGCACGTGGAGCAGTCATTGAAGTCCTCGCGTGCTGTTCGCATGGATGCTGTTCTCATTCGTATCATGAAGAGTCGCCGTCTGTTGCCTTTTGCGGAGTTGCAGGAGCTCGCGACAGAGCAACTCGCGTCGCAGTTCTTGCCGACAAGTCGTGAACTCAAGGAACGGTTGGCCGCACTCCTTGAGCGCGGCTACTTACAGCGCAGCCCGGACGCGGAGACCATCTTGCAGTACGTCGCCTAGAAAGCGGCTGCATGTGAGAGAAGACAAACACGCAAATGGGGTGAGGGAAGGGGGACGTAAAGAGACGCGCGCATGCGTTCGTTCGGCGCGCGACCTGCCGAACCGCTTCCGTGCAATTGGCGTTGTGTGTCACCACGGCCGCCGTCTCTGAATGCTCGTTGACCGCGCAAGGCATAAAGGGAAAGGAAAAAAAGGGTCAGCGGCCAACGCACAAGGGGGACACGGGGAATGCCGATGGCGTTGTTGTGTTTTCTCTGTTGTGTTGGCACAAAGCTCAATGTGGCTCCTCTTGTTCTTCCTGTTCTGTCTGCGTGTGGCGAGAGGCGTATCAGCTGCGTATGTGAACAATCGTCTTGCCGTAAGCCGTGAGTGCGCGAGCGTGTGTACGCGTTTGTTTCCCTGTTAGCTTGCTTGTTTATTTGTGTGTGTGTGTGTGTCCCTGTCTGTATAAGAAAAAAAAGGGGAGTGAGATAGAGAGAAAGGGAAAGCACATTATCTTGTGTGCCATTTACCGACCTGTTGTGCACGCTTTTCTGCGAGATTCAATAGTGGAACAGTCGACCTCCCATCCCCACTTTGTGCGTTCACCTCACATGTACACTGGTGTATCCCGGCGAGCTCGTGTATGCGCGCCAACGAGGCCGCACGTCACCGGCGTGACGGCAAATACTTGGGCGAGTGACCACAAGAAAAAGAAAAGGAAGAAAGGACACAGCCCTCGCATGCGTTGTGTTCTCTATCCACTATCATCACGCATCTCCATCTCTCTCTCTCTCCCATTGTGCCTTTTTGCGCGTTCTCGACGCACACCCATGTGCGGCTGCCTTGTTCATAACGGTGGCATGATTGTGGTAGTGAGAAAAAAGGGGGAAAGAGTGGTACGTACGTGCCCAAAGAGATAGAGTAGCACTCGTTGAGAGTGGTCTGCTACTTTATTATTCCATTTTTTTTTCTTTGTGTGTGTGTTCACGTGACGATGCTGCGGCGCAGCCAGCGGCAACTGCTGCCACGCCACTTGTCGGGACGTGGCGCGACGGCTTGTCAGCGGTCCTGGCTGATTATGTCATGGCGGCTGTGTTCATCGCGACGCACACCATCACAGCGGATTTGTCCTGAGGCGATTGTCATCGAGAGCGACGACGTGTTCACCACCACCGTGTGTGACGCGACGACAGTGCACGAGAACCACGTCCGCCCCCAAGAGAGGTCCGTCGGTGGCAGCACGGCGGGTGACGTGACATCCTCGGCCAGCTCACCCACCGCGCTCTTTCTTGACGTCACGACGGTCGACACGTTCGCTCGCGGGCGAGTCGCCAACTACCTGCGCCGCATGGGGCACGCGCCCGCGCAGCTCTACCACACGCGCTGTCTGACACAGCAGGAGCGAGAGGCCATGTGCGGCCCTGGGCAGGCAGTGTCGACGGGTGGTGCCACCGGTGACGTCTACCTCACTCAGATCCGCGTCCCGCTGCCGCCGCCGCACGGATCCTACCTGGCGGAGGGCCTAGCGGAGAGCGTGAAGGACGCGGAGTGGCTGGCGGCCATGCACGCCGAGTACGTGTGTGACGCGCTTGCCGTGCCGCTGTACAGTCTGCCGTCCATGCAACGAAAGCACGCCGAAGCCGCGCGCCGCGTCGGCCGCTACGCACCGCTCCCGGGCGACCCTGTCCGTCCCGAAGGCACACACGTGCCACCCCCGCTTCGTATGCTTGCCGGTGGGTGTCATGCCTCGCGTGACCCCAACCGGTCGATGGGGACATCGTCTGTGCCTCACGTCCACCTGTCTGACGGCAACCTGGCGCAGGGGGAGACGGGGGCCGGGTCCACGGAAGCGCCTGCACACCGCTTCACCGCGTCCATCGCGGAGGCGGAAATCGTCTGTCACACGCCGTCGTCGTCGTCCACCCGCAGTCCTAGGCGGTTGCAACGTGTCTTCCCTGAGCCGCATCGCCCCGCGGCGCCGTGGGAGCTCGAGGAGAGCGACGTGCATGGGGGCGCCGAGCCGAGCGTGGCGTCGCCCAGCTCCTCCGCGGTTGTGTGGCGTTACACCGACATCGCGTGGTACCCGTGGCGACAAGCGCGCACCCCTGAAGAGGTCCTCGCCGAGGAGGGTGAAGATGACCTACCGCTGCCGGAACTGCTCACCATGGTTGGTGGTCTCACACACCCCGCAGCGGGCTCGTCATCGCACGTGCAGCCGGCCACTCGCGCGCCACCGCCCGCCTCGCGTCCACAGCGGTTCGACCCCACGGAAGGCGGAATGTGGCAGATGGTTCAGCCGCTCTCCACCCGCTGCTCTCCGGCACCCGAGGATGCGCTTGTGCTGCCGTACGTGTACGACGAGGCGCATGCACTTGAACGGATGCGGGTTTACTACCAGCAGCACAACACATCCCTCGACGATCATCTCTCCTTCACGCACGTTACGGTGCCACGTCACTCCGGTCGCATGTACGTCGCCACGCTTCACCTCGTCGACGTCCATGCGAGTGTGACGGCCAAGGGCAAGGCGCAGTCCAAGGACGTCGCGCTAAACCTCGCCGCGATGCACGCGGAGTTGTTGCTCGACGCGATGGGCCGACCGCTGTTCCCGCGCGATGCCGCGCGTCAGCAGCGCCATGCGACGGCCGTCAAGCGCTTTGGACGCTGGGCCTGCGACGGCGGCGTGACTGGTCAGTCACCGTCGTTTGCACCCGCGAAGGGTGACGGTGAAGACGGTGCCGTTGGCGATGTGCACGACGCACTTCCGCTGCCGCTGAAGCAACAGGTGGGCGGTGATGATGTCTGGCTGAACCTGACGCGACCGCACACCAGCGCCTACACGCGCAGCGAGGGCGAGACCATCGTTGCCCTGCACAATGTCCTGGCTCACCACTACGCGGACGCTATCGAGGTCAAGCTACCCGTGGACGTGCTCGAACGTGCCCCTGACATTCTGCGGCGGTGGCAGCTCACTGTGGCGGAGAGCAAGTACCCCGAGCTGTACGTCCTCACGCGGCTCGGGGACGCGTACCGCGCCGTCACGTTGACGCCAGTGCCTCGTTGCTACGGGGTGCGTGGTGGTACCGCGATTGGCAAGACCATGGAGCAAGCCGTTCAGCTATGCGCGCTGCATGCGTTGGACACCCTCTGCTCTCTGGGGATTCCCGTTGACAAGGACCCTGCTCGACACGACGCCTACCTGGCATGGCGTCGGCAGAATGGGTTCGTCACTTCGGATGATGTGCGCGGCATGCACCGGCCGGCCTTTGTCGTGCCACTGAAGCACTCCGTCGTCGCGGCTGGGGTGTGTGAGGAGGCCCACGCCGCGGTCGCTGAAAGTCGCAAGGAGACGTTGTCCGAGTCTGATGTGCCGCCTGTGCCACAGTTTGTCAAGGACGCGCTGAATACGGCACCGGGTGTCGCCCCTCAGCGGCGGCGACCGTACCTGCCAAGCTACATTGCCGAAGGGAGCGTCGTGCGATTGCCCCCACGCATCGCCGACACCTTGTACGTTATGCAGCTGGACATCCCCGAGCACCTCAACGTGTTTGGCTGCGCCGAGGTTAGCGAGGCGCATCGGGTGGAGCTGGGGAACGCGGCACGTATCTGTGTGCACAACTACATTCAGCACCAACACGCCGCGTACACCGCCGCGCTGAGGCAAGAGCAAACGTCGCCGCCGCCGCAGTCACTCACCTCTCCACACGCGGTGTCTGGGAAAGGCTGTGTAGACGGCTCCGTCGGTGGCGCTGGTGTTCTCTCACTTGCCGAGCGGTGCACGCTCACACCGCGCCCCGAGGAAGCCTCTCTGTGGTGGCGGCAGTGGCTCGCCGCACCCCCCATGGTCAACCCGCACATTTTCATCACCGGCTTCACCAAGCAGATTAGCGTATACAACTACGCTTACATGCGCATTCCCCTTCCGCTCACGCACGCAACGCTCAGCGCGCTGACCGACGGTGGTGAGGGCGCGGCTCCGCCATCGGTGCTGGCTTTAGGTTTGGCGCTCAAGAAGCGAGACGCCGAGCGGATGTGCTTCGTCCACGCCGCGGCGATGCTACACGCGCTAGCGGGCGAAGACGTCCTTCAGCGCTACCCGACGGGCCTGCCGCGGCAAGGCGGCGTCACGTCGTACACTGCGCACCTGATGCCGCACATCACCGCCTACGCCGAGACGACGTCGGCTGAGGAGGCGACAACCCCATCCCGCGAGTCAGTGCCTGGTATTCAGTACTGTCGGCCGCTCATGTACGCTACCATGAAGAGTTTCTTGGAGAGTGGCAAGTATTATGTGCCACCTCGCCGACGCAACCACACCGCAGACTTGCCGAGCGCACCGTGAGTTGACCTGCACGAGCAAACAGCAGAGGTGAGAGTGCCACAGAGAGACACCGCGGGCCAACAAGAAGCGTACAGACAGCCTGTGAGTACGTGTGGCAGGATGACGGGCGGCAGACGCAGACGCACCCACACGTGGGCAGAGTTAGGACTTTAGTCACTCCACCCTCGAATCTTCTTTTTTTTTCTCTCACAGACAACGAGCATCAATAGCGCACAATGATGGCAGAACCGGTGCGTGCTGTGTTCTGCGCCGTTCGCGTTTGTGAGACAGCAGTGTGTGCAGTTGTCATAGCGGTTCAACGCCGTACCATGCACCACAGACGCACAGTGCCAACAATCTCCACACGCTTCTTCTCCTTGACTTATACCTGTTCTCCCCCCCCCCTCCCTCCATTCTCCTTCTCTTGTCGTGTCATCCCTTTCTCCCTTGTGTGGACTTGTATCTGGCAGCACTGGCGCGCCAGCAAAAAAAAAAACACCGAAGCAGGCACTGTAAGCACCCCGCAAGCATACATACGCACGCACACATACCGATGAGTCTCACCCACCACCTCACCTGCACACGTCACCTCGGCGGCACTGTGCACGAGGGTTCCACCATGTCCGGCACGCACTACGCGAGTCACTCATACCGCAAATCGCACACGACGTGCTGGATGGAGCTGGCGGTGTTCGACAAGTTTCCGGTTGTACCATCCCTGTCAGGGACCATGGTGCAGAGCCGGCAAGATCTGCTCGCCTCCACCACTGGCGCCGGTGACACGGTGTGCCCAAACATCGTCCTTGAGTTTGAGCTGTTCGACGATGAGTCGCCCAAGACGTGTGGAAATTTCCGGCGTCTCTGCGCAGGTCAGAGCGCCACACGGACAGGGCAGACCTACTGGTTCCAGGGCCTCACCCCGAGCTACCGCGGCACCTACTTCCACAAGATCATTCCACGATTCTGCGCGCAAGGGGGCGACTTGACGATGCGGGTGGCGGGTGGCGCAAACCACTTCAGCAGCGCCGGAAGCCACTGGTTTGCGGATGAGAATAAGAAGCGTCGTCACAACGAAGCCGGGTTGCTTTCCATGGCCAACAACGGCCCCAACAGCAACGGCTCCCAGTTCTTCATCACCACCACTGGCGACGAGGAGCGCGCCTTCAACGGCCGCCACGTCTGCTTCGGGCGTGTCTTGAAGGGGCTGGAGGCCTTCCTGCGCGAGGTGGGTCCGTACGGCACCGTCGAGGGCTACCCGTCGCGCTACGCCGTCGTCGTCGACTGTGGCGAAGGACCGGCACCGTCAGCAGACCTCACCACCACGAGCACGGAGGCAGAGACGCTGGCGGACGGCGCCGTCGGCGAAGACGCGCACGAAGAGGCCCAGCCTTCAACGGACGATCACGTAGACGACAATGCCAGCCACGCAGTGGATGTGGTAGGTGTTCAAGGGGCACTGAAAAGCTCCCTGAAACATCCACAGAGTGCCAAGGCTGACAAGCACGTCACTTACCAAGACATCGAGGTCGCCTGAGACAACACCGTGCTTGTTTGTTTGTCTCTCACTCTCCCTTTGTGTGCGTGTGTGTGTGTGCGCTTGCGGAGGCCGACGATGGGGGTGAGTCGCATGTAACGAAGACAACGAGCCAGACACGCAGCGACGATGTTCAATACCTACTGCACGACTGGGTGCACGTGCCCACGATGCAGCTCATCATGAGGGCACGCGCACGAGTAAGCGAGTGCACGCGAGTGCGTGGACCTTTCTGATTTTTTTTTTTTGCAATCCGCAAACTTCGATGCCAGATGGCGTTCACAACAAGGAAAGCAATGTGGAAAAGACAGAAAGGGGGAGAACGGATGTCGCCGTCGTGCGCGAACAGCTTTTGGAGGCGGCACCTATTCAGGGAACTGCGGGTATCGCAGCACAGTTCGCGCTTACCCGCGCAAAGAGGTTTGTGCGTGCGTCTCAGCGAGCACGCTCAGATCTATGCATGGCCCTTCGTCGCTGTCTGGTGCCGCTACTGGTCGCCTGCAGGTCGTCGGCACACGCTTGCCTGCCGTTGCCTTGTTCTCCAATGGGCTTCCTTTATACCCCCTCTCTCTCGCTCTCGCTCTCCTTTACCGACCGCCTCTCCCTCACGTGCACACGTTCATGCATGACGATTATTATTATTATTATTATTATTATTCAGTTGGCTTTCTCTCCAACAGCTTCGTTCGTCTTGGCACCGCCACCGAGTGCGTGTCCAGTGCAGCGATACATCTCAACATCAGGGAGCCGCGTCGCCCGTTGCGTGTTTGTCAACGTGCAGTGCTCTCGTGCGTATGCGCCTGTGCGTGGGTGAGTCACTTGTCGCACCAAAATGAATACCGGCTCCACGAACACCTTGGATGCGTCGGCCAAGTACGATGATCAAGGTCTCTTCTTCTCTATGCTGCTCGGACTGGGCCTCACCGCCGTCTTCGGGCCCTTCGTGCTCTACCTCAGCACCACAAACACCTTGTGGCTGAAGCGCCTCTACAGACCCAACCACACCCTCGAGCCGCCGTCCGTCACGGGCACGACAGCGCTGACAAGCCCTCGCGGCGTGAGCGGCCCGCCGTCACCTTCTTCGCCGCTGTTTCCTTCCTACGGAGACGGTGAGGCTGCCACGCTGCCTGCCGAATCACCGGTTGTGCGCAGCAGCCTCGGCCGCCGCAAGCGACTCGGTATTAGTTTACCGTACGTCTCGTCCTTTTATCAGCTGCCCAGCTGGCGGGACTGGTGCGCCGTGGAGGAGTACGTCCCTCACCTCGATAGTGCCCTCTCAGGCTGTGCCGTCACCGCTGCCGCTGTCGACACTACAGGCGCGGCGGCACCGCAGGCGTCCGCGGAGCCCGGCGCTGGGGAGGGCTCCTTCGTCTCACCCGGCTCCATCGATTACCGCCAGGTCGCGGGAAGTCAGCCCTTTGCCACGCTCGTTCCTGGGCCCACCGGCGCTGGTGACGTGTCGGGTCGGCGAACGCACGCCGATGATGACGAGCACACGCCACTGAGTGCGCACAGGCGTCACGGCGCGACCACGCGCGACACCTTCAGCGCGCGGCTGGACAGCTCCCCCCAACCGAGTGGATTGACGGGGAATGCCAGCGTGAACGCGAGCTACGGCACCGTGCCGCCGTCCACACCCCCGGCCTTGCCTCGCACCCCACTCGATCCTCAGGTGGCACTTTACATCTTCACGCTCAAGTACTTCGTCACGTTTCTGGTCGTGGGGAGTGGCTTTGTCTGCTGGATCTGCTGGATCGCCAGCAGTGACGATGCGTTTGAATGGTTGCTGCTGCGCAACGACCCGCACCGCTGCGGTCGCCAGGGTGTCAATGAAACGGGTTGTCTACTACTCCAGCCGTACTGTACCTTTCTAGGCTCGGACATTGGCTGCACGGCCGTGCCGCTGCCTGGCATATACGACCTCACCGTGAAGAACATTCGCCCCCGCAGTGACCTGTGGTGGTGGGTGGGTCTGCTGAACGTTGGCTTCGTTGCGTCCTTCATCGTCATCACACTCTACTTTGTGCGCACCGCCGACGCCTACATCACCAAGGTGATGAAGATGCAGATGCGCCACGCCATGGGGTACCGTGTCGCGTGCGTGTGTGGCCTGGGTGAGCAGAAGAAGAGCACGCGCCGTAAGTTCGAGAAGCTCTATCTGACAGCGGAGGCGTACTTCCCTTCCGCAGCGACAGAGATGTCCACAGCGTCGTCCCCCGACTCTGGGACCACTCTGCATGTGGTGTCCGCCAAGCCCAGGCGGCGTCGCTCCGTGTCCGAGGCGCTCAGCGAGACGGCGTATCGCCGCCTGTCGTGCCCGGGCATGAGTTGTCTCTTCTCCATCGCCCGCGTGCACATGTACGAGACCACCACCGAGCAGCTCGTCTTCGCCAAGCCGGGACGCGTCAAGGCCATTCTATTCACGCGCAAGGCGCCAGAAGACATGTACCCGGTCATCAGCGCCGCAGAGAGCGCGATATCGAACCTGCAGGAGGCCATTGCTCAGCAAAACGCCGTCACACGGCGCAAGCGCTACCATCACCGGCACGACGACGACGACGGCGCCAACGCCGCCGCTGAGGTGGTCTTGTACGAGTACGTTGGGTGCTGCCACAAGGTGGCCTCAGTCCCGTACCGTGAAGAACAGTTTCGCCGATGGGGCACGTACCTGGACGCGCTGCTTGAGCAGGTGCCGAGGCAACCCGCCACCGGCGCCGTGTTCATCGAGTTCAAGGACAGTCGTAGTGCGTTCGAATTTGTCAATGTGTTCGAGGCCCGTTACGGCGGCGTGTCGTCGCGGGCGAGCGCACTCATCGCAGGACCGCCGGGCCACATCATTGAGTCAAACCTGGACGTGGATAAGTTCATCCTTGCCCTGCGCTTTGTGTTGCTGTTGTTCTTGTACATTGTGCTGCTCATGACGTGGTCCATCCCCGTGGGCTTTCTCGGCTCGCTCGACAACATTGCACTCGTGCTAGGGCCGGCATTCCGCTCGTGGGTGTATGACGTGGTACCGGCCTCGGTGCGCGCCCTCATTATCGCGTACCTGCCCGTCGTGGTGCTGGCACTCTTCAACC
Source organism: Wallacemonas sp. TrypX (assembly GCA_030849625.1). Taxonomy (NCBI): domain Eukaryota; phylum Euglenozoa; class Kinetoplastea; order Trypanosomatida; family Trypanosomatidae; genus Wallacemonas; species Wallacemonas sp. TrypX. Next base: position 99,020 of record JASANP010001117.1, read on the forward strand.
TTGTTCTGCCGTTCATCATCCGGTTCATTGTCATTGCGATGGGAGCGGTGACCAAGGCCGAGTGCGACGGTGGGCACCTCTATCTCCAGTACGTCTTCATGGTGCTCTCTGCCGTTGTCTTCCAAGCCGCACTGCAGGGTAGTCTCGCCGAGATCCCGAACCTCATCGAGAACATGGGCACCGATCAGATCGTTGACCTTCTGGTCTCTTGTGTGACCCCGCAGTCTGGTTATTGGTACGCCAAGGTCATCACCTCCACCGCGCTCTCCACGTGGCTTGACCTCATCGATCCCATCGCGCTCATCTACGCGGTGTTCTTCCGCAACCGCGCGCGGGTGCAGCGGCGCTACGACGCCATCTTCCGACCGACCGACTTCCAGTACCCGCGACTCTATAGCTTCGACATTATGGTGCTCTCGATCGGTGTTCTGTTCCACATGACGGCACCGCTGCTGGTTCCGTTCGTCGCGCTCTTCTTCATTGTGCGTTACATCACTCAGCGCGCAAAGCTGTACGACCGCTACCGGCCCTCCTTCTCGGCGCCGCACGACTGCACGGACTTTGGGGTGTCGGCGCAGGTCATGCGGGCCGTGATCACGCTGCTTTGCTTCGCGGAAATGTGTGGGCTGTTTGTCATGAGCCTCAAGAAGCACGTGGGTGGGATGATGTTGTGCGCTGTCACTCTGGGGGCCTCACTGGTGCTCGCAGTTTTCGTGTACGTGCAGACTCGTACCTGGATCTCCACCCTTGGCAACGCGCGGCGCTTCTTTCCAGATGACGTCTACACGCCCCCAACGACCGCGACGACGACAGCGACCGCGGCGGTGCAAGAAGTCCACGCGGAGGCCCCGGTGCCGCAAAGGGAACCAGGGGGACGTGTCCCCACCACGGACGACGGCGACGAGCCGTGTGAGCTGTGTGAAGATCCGCGCTGCGAGACGGACAGCAACGGCAGCAGCCTGCGGACGTTCAGCGACGTCAGCGGTGGCATCGACAGTCCGCGCACACGTCAGCCTTCACCGCACGCCGGGAGTGACTCTGCACGTGGTGGTAGTCCCAGCGCACAGCAGCAGATGCCAAGCTCGGCTGATCGTGCCAGCGCACGGCGCCGTCGTCGGCAGCACCAGCGGGAGCAGGCCATCCTTCGTGAGGAGGACGCCATGGTGGAGTACGAGCACCTGCGGCTGCTTCCATCCATCAGTGGGCACCACATGAACCCCTTCATTGGTCACCTGCTCCCTCGCAAGCCGGGGCTGCGCCACCTCTACCAGCCCAAGCACCAACGACTGGCCATCATCGATGTGGACAAGGAGGTGAATGCGATGATGGAGACAGAGTTCGTTGTCGCGCGATACTGGGATCGTGGCATGACGTGGTTTGAAGCAGACATCGCCGATCCCCAGCAGCCGGCCACCACGGCCGTGTTCGTCCACACACCGCGCGCGGCACTGGTCAGCTCACCTTCGAAGTCATCACCGCCACCACCCGCCGGCCCCGTGGCGTACAAGCGCGAGGAGTCCCGCGTTGAAAGTGAAGGGGCTGACTTGCCCCACAGCCCGTCGGTGCCACACCCGTCAGGAGAGAACCGCTCATTGGATGAGCTGTGAAGAAGAGAAAACGGAGGGTGGGGTGCGATGTGAAGCGTGTGTCGAAGCGAAGGCCAACAAGACACTTTGTCAGGTCACTCAGGAGTGGCAAAAAAAGAGAAAAAAGGAAAAGGAAAAGGAAAAGAAGCACACGGGCGCACTGAGTGTCAGTCTCCGTCGAAAGGATGGGATAACGGAGCGTGTGTTGTGGGCCGGTGCGGCATCGTCGTGTGAGTGCGCGTGTGGTTGTCCAACGCGTTCATGGACGACACTGGGTGGTGGTGTGCTTGTATCATCGGTGTTGCCGTGTGTGCCGTAAAGACGATCGGCTGCACGCACGGTGCAGACTGTTCCCCGCTCTTGTGGTCCTCCCCTATCTGGTTCGGTGACACCATACCTGGTGATTCCTATAGTACTCCCACTTTCTCTCCTCATCTCGGTCTTTACGTGTCTGTGTTTGCGTGTGTTCTCTCTCTCGCCTTCCTTTGTTTTTTTTTTCTTTTGCTGCGGAACGGATAAAGTGTGCTGACTATCGACGTGCTTTTGTTTTAGGCATACGTGTGTGTCTGTCCCCCACGGTCATTGGCTCTTTACGGTTCCCCTCCCCCCCCCCTCTTTTTATCTCGCTGGTCTCGTTTCTCTGCGATCATGTCCGTGATCTCGGCCGGCATCGTGAGCCGCGAAGGGCGTCTTATCATGGCCCGTCAGTTCATGGACATCTCACGCGTGCGAGCAGAAGGGTTTCTCTCTGCCTTTCCACGTCTCCTCGAAGCGTCGGTGAACAAGCAGGCGACGTTCATCGATGCTGGCGCTGTCCGGTACGTGTTTGAGCCGCTCGAGGACCTCTACTTGGTGCTCGTGACGCAGAACAACAGTAACATCGTTGAGGATCTTGCCACACTCCACTTGCTCGGACGTCTCGTCCACGAGTACCTGCCGGAGGGTATCAGCGACAAGAGTGTGGAGACACACACAATCGACCTTTTCTTTGCCTTTGACGAGGTCGTCGTTGCTGGCAAGCGTGAGGCGCAGACGGTGGAGCAGGTGCACGTCTATCTGGAGATGGACTCGCACGAGGAGCGCATGGCCATCGAGGCGAAGAAGCAGCAGCTCGCCAACGCCAAGCGCATCACTGCGGAGCGTGCCAAGGAGATGCAGGAGCGTCGTCGCGCTGGTATGCTGGGCGGTGGTGGTGGTGGCGGCTCATACGGCGGCATCGGCTCTGACGATGTGGGCTCGGCGTACGATGCCCCAGTCGGCGCGGGAATGTACGGCGGAGGTAGCGGCGGCATGATGCAAGGAATGCCGTCCATGGCAGCGCAGCCCGTGCCGTCGTACAGCGCGCCGGAGGCACCACGCAGTGGCATGAGCCTCGGCAAGGCGCGCAAGGCCGATTTAACGAGCAAGGTGCAGAGAGAGATGGGCATCCCCGTCAATGCGCAGCCGCAAGCCGCTGCCAGCCAGCCCGCCGCTGCCGCCGCCGCTGCGCCACCCGCCGCTGGACCGTCCTCGCTCGCGCAAGAAGCCGTTCACGTGCTCGTTGAGGAGAAGTACTCGGCGCTGTTGACGCGCGATGGCGAGGCGACTGCACAGGACGTGAAAGGTGAGCTGACTCTCGTCATCAACGATCCTCAGCAGCGGCGCGTGAAGCTGCTTCTGCCGTCGGTGAGCCCCAGCTTCTCGTTCAAGGCACACACCAAGATCAACAAGGCTCTTTTCGCCAGCGACCACGTCCTGACCATGGCTGAGGGTCAGCCATTCCCGCTCCAGCAGCCCGTCACCATTCTGCGTTGGCGCATGGACCACCACCAGCCCTCTGTCGCCGTGGAGCCGCCCATCACGTTCGCGTGCTGGCCCGAGTCTGGCAGCATCACGGTGGAATACGAGATCACCAGTCCGAGCACACCGACACTGCACAACGTCCAGGTTGCCATCCCGCTCAACGGTGCTACAGCAGATGACATGACGGCCTCCGTCGGCACGAGCGGCGTGCAGGACGGCTTCGTTATGTGGACCGTGCCTGTCGTCGACGCGCACACGCACAACAATGGCAACATCGAAATCACGCTCGCGGACGGCGACGCAGACAGCGCCTTCTTCCCCATTCAGGTGGCCTTCGTGGCCGCGACGAGCCTAGGCGCGGTTGCCGTGACGGAAGTCACGTCGGCCGACACAGGGCTGCCGGTCCGTTTCAGCCAAGAAACACGCCTTATTGCAGACAACTACCAGATCCAGTAAGAATTGAACGGCAACGGAGTGGGGGACGAAGAGAGGGAGTTGAGCCCACACGGCAGCTTGTATCTGTTTTTTGTTTTGTTTTGTTTGTTTCCACATACCGATGCCGCTGTTCGGCAAGGTGTAAATGTGGTGTCTTCGACATTGGTGCTTGTATTCGCAGATGCGTCTTTTCGTGTTCCCTACCACGGTGGTGGTGGTGTCGGGGAATTTTTGTTTGTTCTCTTCCCATTTTTTTTTTTGTGGGCGAGTGCTGCGCTGCACCGGCCTACCTGGTCACGGTTTTGAAGTGAAATGCACACTCGTCTTTGGGGGGTGTTGGCGTGTATCCATGTGCATTCGCCTATACACGCGTGAGTGCGCGTGTGTAATGTGGCCGTCGGCTTTCACATTCGGTCGTTCCCGTTGAGCAGGACACATGGGTGTGTCGGTGTGTGTCTCGGCAATAGGTCGCACACAGAGGTGCGGGCAGTTGGGCCCAACACGTTGTTCAACGTTCATCACCTCTCCCTCACATGCTCTTTCTTTGCTTGCCGCCGCGCCTGTGTCGCGTTCTTATACTATCACGTACATACTCGCACTCGCACTCTCTCTCTCCTCCTCCTCCCTCACCGATGATCTCCCATAACACCTCTTCGCCCTTCTTGTTGTTGTTGCTTACTGCCTTGCTGGCCATTGTCCACTGCCGACTCACGAACAGCTTAACATCCCTCACAGGAAGACTCACTTTCCTCCCGCGAGCACACAGGTTATAAAGCAAGATGGGTCGCTTCAAGCCTCTCGCCGTCAAGAAGAAGTACGCCAAGAAGATGAACCAGAACAAGCCGGTTCCCTACTGGATTCGCATGCGTACTGGCAACCGCATCAAGTGGAACGAGAAGCGCCGCCACTGGCGCCGCACGAAGCTCAACTTCTAAGATGCGCCTCTGGAGTTGTGAGTTAGGCTGTTTACGGAGGGTCGTGCGTGCGTGCCAGGGATGCTTGGCGCAAACAAGCACCTCACGTCGTTCTCTTCCTCCCTGCCCTTGCCTTATCTGGCTCACCAAGCCGGTCATGGCAGTCATGGGAGCGCAACTGACGATGGAGTGCGCGCATGGCGGGGTATGAAGCTGCCAGAGGTACAGCTGCCTCACACCCGCACTCGATTCCCTCTCGAAAGCAGGGCTACTTAAGCACAGCAGAGTGGACAACGCTCTTGTTTTTTCTTTTATTATTTCAACACAAAAAAAAACTCCCGTCACCCAGCGTCGTTGGTACGAACCGCGGGAAAGTTGTAGAAGGAAGCGTGAACTACGAAGGTATGGGTGGTGCGCGATCGCGGTGGGGTGGTCAAGTGCACGCAGCGAACGCGACCCCCCACCCCACCCCACCCCACCCCTCTTGTTATTGTTTGCGCTCTCCACTCTTCCTCTGCGTGAACTCAGCGCAGCACGGTGATGTCTGCTGCTCACCGCCCGCCTCTTACTCTCTGGGCTTTCAAAAGGCACGCATCGTCACGAGCCGAACGTTTCCAAAACTACACAACTGTGGCACGCCTCCTCTCTCCCTCTCCCCCCCCCCTCTTTCCCCACTTAACTTTCTCTATCTATCTGTTTCTCCTTTTGATCACCGAGATGACTGTGCTCGTTGACGCTGCACCACCTCTGGGTTCTCGCTCACCGCATGTCAGATCAGTCGCAGCCGGTCGATGTGGCTCTCGCCCGCGCCATGACCATTCACGATATGCTCCTCGAGCTGACGCGAATGGAGATGGCTCAGCGGCACGAGGTGGACGCACAGCGGGGGGCGTTGCGAGAGCTCAGTACGGGTCTTGCACAGCTCCTACACCGCTGGGGTGAGCGACCGCACGAGACGTGGTCGTACCACTCCCTAGAAGAACTGCTTCATCTTCAAGACGCGCTGAGGAAGGCCGAGCGCGCAGGCACCACTGCCTTGCCGATCCCCGTGCGCACACAGCTGGCAGAGGTCGAGGCACTGGTGGAGGAGCGTATTCTCGATGCAGAGGGTCTGCCTGCTGACCACCCCATGCTCGGCGGCTCACTCACCGTCTGGGGCTTGTCAGAGCTGCTCACGCCGCTTCCGCACTGGGTGCACTGGATTGCCGAACGGCTGCCGGTGCAGTTACAGCGTGTCGGTGCCGTCAAGTGCGCTGGGACGCCGTGTCTTGACGAAAGCACGCCATGCACCGTCAACGAGCCACTGCCGCGGTGTTGGGGTCGTCAGCCGCTCAGCGATATGCAGCTGCTGGAGTGGCTCTGTCGTTCACTGGCGCATGTGCTTGTTTACTGCCGTCTCATCGCACAGCCGCAGCCACGGTCGGACCCGCCGGGTGCACTGCCGCTCTCTCTCTTGGCGCAGCTTCTCGTGCGTGGGTGCGGCACAGCTGCCGTGGATCCGTCGCTTCCGCATGTGGACCTGCGTCCCTTGCGGGCAGGTGTGCGTTTTCTGCTCGTGGATCTCGAGGAACTGCGCGATACGCTGCGTGACGGCGCCGAGCAGATGGCGGCGCTGAGGCCACCACACGCATCGTGTCATCGGGAGGCTGTGGCGCGTATGGCGCAGCCGTTAGCGGAGTTGGCGGTCTCCGCACACAATGCAACGGTCAGTATTCGCCACGCTGTTCCTGGCCTTTAGGGCCGAAATAAAGAAAAAAGTAGTGGGTGGACAATGGGCTGCATGCCTCCCCCTTCCACTGCGCGGTGTACCTTTCCACTCCTGTGGGTTCTTGTTTTTCTCTCTGCTTCTTTCTTTGTTTGTTGTTGTCTGCGCATTCTGCTTTTGCCTTTTCCCTCGTTTCCCTTCGCAACCACCGCAGAGGCTATCGAAAAAAAATCGGGAGCAGTGTCGATCCCCCTCCCTACGTACCACTGATGGCTGTAACCACTCACCGGTGCCACACCAGCTCCTGTCCAAGAGCAAATGGGGACGAACAGTTGTTTCCTCCTGACGCGTTGGCTCGTCACGCACGCACCGTTCGCCCACGTATTCTCTCTCTCTCTCTCCTTGTCTGTTCTCACGAACGAAATATCAACAAAAACAAAATAGTATTCATCCTCAAACAAGTTACCGATTCCAATAGCCAGGTGCCACTCACGGGTCATCATTCGCTTGTTCTCTTTCCCACTATCTCCTCTTTTTTTTTCCTTTTGCGCGCTTGTGCCTTTGCTTACAGTTTGCTTCACGCCTTCTCGCTTCGTTCGACGACACACACACACACACACACACACGTGTCACCGCGGTTCCCCACGCGTGAGCCACAACAATGATATACCTCCTCGTGGATGGTGACTACTTCTTGTCAGGCTTCAAGCCCTCGTCGGACGAGGCAGTGAAGGTCGCGACGGAGGCCATGCAAGAAGCCGTCGAGCAGCAGCTACTTCAGCCGCGCAGTGGCCACGGCGCCGCGCCGCCGTCGTACACAGCGCAAATACAGGTCCGTGCTGTCTTTTTTTCCTCAGCGTTGCTCAATGCCCTGTCTGAGAGCCAGCGTCAGTCAGTGGTGTCGACGATGCGGCGGATGCGGTTTCAGGTGACGGTCCTGGAGAGCATCCGCGGACGCGTGGGGTCGCCTGTGGATGGCGCGCTGTGCACCAAGATTGTGTCCCTCGCTTCGATGCCTTCGGCTGAGTCCCCGACGTTCTGTCTGGCGGCTCCCACGGCCTACACCGCCTCCGCGCTTGACGTCGCGACCAGCAAAGGCAGCGAAGCCACCTTTGTCGTGTACGACGGCGACGAGGTGGCAGAAGAGCTTCTTGGTTTCATCAGCCCCAGCTTCGGTGGCGGTGTGGCGAGGATGCCCAAGTCAGAGGGTGTTGCGTACATTCAGAACACGGAAGCCGCCGCCTCTGCGCTGGCGGTGCTGCAGCAGGAGGGCAAGGATCTTCCCATTGCCGTCGTAACGGAGCTGAAGCGGCTGCAGAACTCACTTCTAGACGGTAAGGGCAGTGGCGGTGGCGCCGGCTCTGCCCAGCGTCGCCCCTCGGCGGCGGTGATCGCGGAAAGCGCACGGCGGCGCAAGGAGGAGCAGGTGCTCTTTCAGCCACCGCCGCCTATTGAAAACTGCCCAAATCCCTTTGAGGACCTGCAGATGAACGGTGGCAGCCGTCGCCAGTCGGCCGACGAGGCCCCAGTCGCCGCCGAGGTGTCCCCGCCGAGCGCGGCCGGCTTCCCTGAGTCGACGATGCTCTTCGGTGTGCGCGTGTATGTGACGACCAAGACGTCGCCGGCAGCCGTGGTGCGTGAAGCAGCGGTGCCGGACGCGGCGCCGCCGCCGCTGCCCCCAACTTCCATCGTCTCTCAGTTGCCGCCGTCCGTGCTGGCTTTGGCGCCAGAGGGCGTCACAACACAGGTGCCGAATGGGTGGGCGCTGATCTACGACGGCACACATCACCGCCACTACTACGCCTACACGGACTCGAAGGGCAAGACGCGCAGTACTTGGGAGCACCCGCTCGGCTCCGCGTACCGCGACGAAGTGCAAGAAGCCGCCGAGGCGTGGTGGGTGGCTCGCCGTCAGGAGGAGCAAGACCAGGCACGCGCGGCGGCAGGTGCGACGGGGGCACTGCCACAGGGGTGGGAAGAACGCGTTCACGAGGCGACCGGCCGCAAGTACTACGTGAACCACAACACCCGCGAGACCACCTGGGAGCCCCCAGCGCAATCGGATGCGGCGCACGCGACTGTGCCGGCGACCGCGAACAGCACAACGCTGGCGTCCACCAGAGCCTCGACCGTCAGCCACGCCCACCCAAGTACTCACCGGAACTCAGAAAAGGGTGACAACGAGAGCGGTGCCCTGCCCGACGGGTGGGAGGCGAAGACCGACCAGCGGAACGGGCGCACGTACTATGTCAACCATGCCACGCGTGAAACCACCTGGGTGCGGCCACGCCACGAGCCGGCCACAGGGGGCGCGGGTGCGCAGCCGACGGCCGCCTCTCCAGGCACGATCAACGCCGCCAACGCCACCGGGACCGAGTGGGAAGAACGCGTTGACCCGCGCAACGGACGCACCTACTACGTCAACCACGCCACGCGTGAAACATCGTGGACCAAGCCGGCCACGAGCATCCCCACAGCAGCAGCCGGCAGCGAGTGGGAGGCCAAGGTCGACCCCAAGAGCGGACGCACTTTTTATGTGAACCATGCCACGCGCGAAACCTCGTGGACGCGTCCGACGGGGGCGCCGGTAAAAGCATCGACGCCGACCCCCAGCGTTACCAGCAGCCGGCAGGGCGGCAACGGGGGCACCGTGTCGTACCCGTGGGAAGAGCGCACAGATGCGACGAGCGGTCGCACGTACTACGTCAATCATGCCACCAAGCAAACCACGTGGACGCGTCCCAGTTAGACGTCGCGCACACGCAGCTGTGAGGGAGCGAATGACGTCGACAAATTGCTTTCCTTTTCCTCTGTTCGCTTGGGTTTTTTTTTCTTCTTTTCAAGCCTTGCTTTTCCCTTGCTTTGTGTCCACCCGTCTTGTCCGCATGAAGGCAGCCAAATAGTCACCCGCACCGCGCCCGACGGCCGCCAAAGCCGACGGCCACCCGCAAGCACGTGATGGCGCGTCGCAATGAACGAAGCGCGCCGCCGAAGGAGACGAGCACACGCCGACGCCACCAGCCCCCCGAACGCCCACACACACACACACACAGACACCAACACGACCCCCACCCGCCCACCCCTCCAACCCGCCCAGCCCCCAGAGGCCTGCCCCTGCCCCGAACCGCAAGAACGCCCCTGCCTGGCCGCCGAGCAAACGGCGGGCGGCCCTCGACGCCGCCCCGAGCGACCAAAAGAAGAAAGAACGAGGGGGAAGGGCAGCGGGCAATGACGACGGGGGAGCGAGCGTTGATCATTTAGAGAGGCAGCGCGGCGAGAGCGCGTCTCAGAAGGCCGGGGGTGCCGTCCGATAAAAAGAGGGAACCGCGACCACCATCGCTCCAAGCCCCAACTCTCAGCAACGGCGTGCGTGCTGTTGTGCGTGCGGTGTGCTTATGATGGCTTACAGCAGGAGTGTTACGATCAACCAACGAAACAAGGCAAAAAAACAAAAGCGTGGAGATATGGGACACGTTGCCAGTCTCACCACGCACTGTGTGCAATCTTTATGATGTGTGTGTTTTCTTGTTGAAATGCCGACGTTTACCTTCTTTATTTTTCTTCACTTTTCTCCTTGTCTTTGCTCTGTCTGGTTCTTTGCTTGTTTCTGATGTCGGCGTACAAAAAAAAAAAAAGGAAGACTGTCACGGCGGCACTTTCGCAGCCTGTGCTACGACGCCGCGTCGTCTCCTTGCCGTTACTCAGGGTGCTCCCTCGGCGCGAGTGCAGAGTTTAGGAGATACGCGCGTTAGCAAGCGAGGCTTTGATGACGCCAGCACTGGTCTTGAAAGGCTGGTCCATCCAGCACACTTCACCCTTGTCGTTCGTGTGCACGTCCGCAATAACCGCATCGAAGTGCTTCGCCAGCTTCTTCTTCAGCACCGGTTCGTATGGCATGTTGTGGCCTTCAAACACCACACGCTCACCCACAGCCGTGCCCTCGGGGACGTCAAGAAGCACGACCTTCCGCTCGCCTTGGCCCGCAGACTCAGGGTTGTGCGGGTCCTCACCGGTCGAGGCACAGAGAACCATGCCGTTGGAGGGAATGCCGCCGATCTTGCGCGGCTCCAGGTTCGCAATCACGAGCACCAGTCGGTTCAGAAACTGCTCCTCGGTGACGAACTCCTGCAGGCCGCTGAGAATGACGCGAGGAGCGTCACCGGTCAGCGCGTTCAGCTCCGCGCCCATATCGATCTTCTCAATGAAAAGCTTCTGGCTCTCAGGGTGGCGGCTGACCTCGATGACTTTGCCCACCGCAAAGCAGCAACGGGACATGGAAGTTGCATCAGCGGCCGCAGGCGCGTCGGCGGCGGGTCCGCCCTTGTTCTTTGCCACCTTTTTCGTTGCCGCAGGTGCGGTCGCGTCGGCGCCGCTGGAGGCCTGTGTCGCCGCGGTCGCCGGCGTGGCGGTGAGTTCTGCCAGCCAGCTCTCCACGAACGGGACGGAGCGGCGCAGGAGACGACCTTCCACGTGAGAGGCCATGTGCGAGAACGAGAGAGAGAGAAAGCGAATAAACGTGTGTTGTTGTGCTGTGCGGCAGAGAACGGGCTAACGGGTATTTCTGAAAATGAAGCAAGGCACCGCACACAGTCAAAAGAAAAAACGATGGTTGAAAGATGCAATCGGGAAAGGAAGAGGAGGTGGAGAGCGAGAGTGTGAGCGAATAACGGGATACTGTGGTATGCACCGCAGGGCGTTGCACAACAAAAACAAAGACCACTATCACCGCTGGTATCGTCCTCTTGCTGTGGAGGCACGACCGCAGTCGAATCAACGAAATGATCGGAAACAAAAGGAGGCCCAAGTGTTTACAAGTTCACTTTCTGCACGTCATCGTTGATGAGAGAAGCAAACAGCAGTTCACGCACGCTGTTGCTCGTCGGCACCTCACCACGCTTGTCGCACGCGTGCGTAGGTGTGTTGGTGGGTGGGCGCGTGTGTGTCGCTGCTAGCATGTGGGGTGTGAAGGCACCGGCCCGCAGCTTGGCACCGCGCACCATCATTTCCCTACACCGCGGAGCCGGCGCTGACGCTGCGCCTCTAGAAGAGCTTCCACGTCCACACCTCGCACCTCTGCTGGCACGTACAGGAGCTCCCAGCCCTTCAGATGGCGAGTGTCGAAGCAGGCATCCATCAGTGCGAGAACGTTCGTGATAGTGAGAGCCTCGCGGAGCGCACCAACATCAACGCAGTAGCCTGCCATGGCGGTGCTTGTGTGCTCTCGAACACCAGAGGCAGGCCCATCGGCCGCGGGCGACAGCTCATTAGTAAGTGTGGATGGTGGGTGGGCTGATGCGCTGCCGTCGGCGCCAACCGCATCGGTAGGAACACCGTGCTCCATGCCATACCGTCTGCGTGCCCGCTGCACGAGCGTGAGGGCTGCGTAGTGTCTGAAGGGGCCATGAGGTGGACAGCCAGTCAGATGCTCAAAGAAGAACCGCATGAAGTCCGCATGCCGCTCGAGGACAGCGACGCCCTCGCGGAGGCGTCTCTCCTCGCCTCGCCCGCCGTCCGCCTGCGCATCGACGTCACCAGCAGCCACCACCAGCCCTGTGCGTGGCACGGACACCGTCCCGCTGGTGGTCACTGGCGCCAACGCCGCAGAATGCTGCGAGCCTGCGCCGTTCGCCAGTGCACTGCGAAACGAGTAGTAGCGCGCACTCGCCGAGACCCCAGTGGGCATGTACGATGGCGCCGTGGACCGCGCGCTCGCAGACACAAGACTTTCGGAGTCGCTGTTCACCCACGCCGAGCCCGGTGTCACGTCGCTTGTGTCAGACATCTTCACTTGATCTTCCGGTTCCACCACGTCCAAGGCCGCACAAACGCAAGGCAATATCAAACGAGAAGGGGAGTACCTACTGTGTGTGTGTGTATGTACGTGCTTCCCGGCTGAGGCAACGGTGCGTGCACAGTCACTGGTGACGGTTGGCAAAGACAGCAAACAGCGGGAGAGGAGGAAGGAGGGTGCGATGGCGGAGAGACACCGGCGGACAAAGCCAGATGCCACAGGCACAGTCGTGCGCGTGACAGCGGGGGGGACGAGGGCAGCGAGAAGTGCAAGTGCGCGCAGCCAGCGAGCACACGCACACACAGGGGTGTCAACGCGGCCGGCGGTGGTAGAGTGCGTGCCACACGGCATCAGAGGGGTTTGGGGATGGTGAAATGAAAACTGCCGTTGGAGAGGACGTGTCCTCACACGCAACGAGCAGCGGCGGGCATGAAACAAGAGTGAAGCACTAAACGAGGAGCAAAGAAGGGAAAGGAAAAAGAAGAAGCGATCGCTGCAACCGCCCGCACGTGCCCGCACGTGCCACAGCAGTGGTTCTGCCACGCACAACGAACACACAAAGGGAAGTGTGACGACAGCACCCGCACAGCCGGTGTGCAACACGGCTGCACGGGGGTAAGCAAGGAAAAACAATCGGAACAGAAAAGGCAGCAAACACACTCATTTCGCTGATCACAGGTGGCCTTGCAGGCATGATGAGTGGGAGATATCCTGCTCACCGGTCAGGGAGTGACCCGAGCTGCCACCCGGTGAGAGTGGTGCCGTGGCTCTCGGTGGAGAGCGCGTGGCGAAACGAGGCTCCGGCTTGGACGGCGTGGCAGGAAGCGCGTCGGCAGACGGCAGTGGTGCGGTAGTGGTGGGTTGCCTTTCATCACCGTGCGCGAATCCACCCCACACCCAAATATCTTGCTGCACTTTTCCACCTTTGGAGACCTTCTGGTCTCCGTCATCGTGCGGTGGTAGCGGCGACGATGTGTGGTGCGGTGGCCACACGCCGGCAGCGTCCCTGGTTGCCTGCCTTTTCTGCAGGTGGAGTTCGCTCTCCGACATCTCCAGCTCCTCCAGCGGCGGGCCGGGTAGAGCCTCCTGATACACTACTCTCGCAGCGGTGCCTACGACAATTGTCTCGTCACCGGCGATTTCGACGCTCATCAAGCCAGCAGGCACAACCAGGCTGTGTGGAGAGATGTTGATTCCGGCGCAGCCACGAATGCCGATGAAAAAGCAATTAGCAAAGAGAACAGCGGCGGCTACGACGAACAACGGCATCATCACCCCTGACGCTGACAGCATGAGGATCCCATAGTCCTCCACCAAGAGCAGCACCAACACAGACAGGGTCACGTTGAAGCATGTGCCAATGACGGCCATCGCGAAGTTGGCTTTGCCAGCCGCATCATCACGACGCCGACGCCGGGTCTCACGCTCCGCAGCCTCCAGACACTCGGCGGTGGTCGGCACGTTACCGTCACTGCGGCACGGCTCTACGCAAAGGTACTCCAGTTTGCCAAACTTCAGCATCAGCAGGCCCAAGGCGGCGGCAGCGTGTACTGGCGAGACCGACCGCGCGGCACTCAAAGCCCTTAAGCGCTCAATCTGTGCCTCCACATCGCCGCCTTCTCCCGCACGCGCAATGTCGTCGCGCACGCGGGCCTTCTCATGGCGCACACGGTACCAGAGCAGGACAGAGCTGAGCACCACGCCAACAACATCCACCGCAGCGCCGACGACCGTGAGAGGAACCATTATCTCAAAAACATACGGCCCCAGCGCGCAGAACACACTCACGACGAGTGAGTAGAGGAAAAACAGCACACACAGCGAGCGCAGCGCAACGTGACGCACATACAGCTCACGATAGCAGCTCTGGTAGAGCACCACGGACACGCGTGAGTGGGAGCGGCTGTTGCCGGTGTGCATGCCTTCCCTCAGACAAACCGCTGTGCCGCTGGGGAAAGGGTCGCCCACGACGGGAGCTGGGAGAGGTCGGGGAAAACGCGGTGGGAAGAAGGGCGAAGAGAGGAGATAATCAAGGATAAGAACTAAGCGAGAATGGCCAAGGGGGAAAAGATAAAGGAATGAAACGATGAAAAGAAAAGGCCTAGCACCAGCAGAGAGGGAAGGTGTCCGGGAGGAGGGAACAATTGATTTGGATGGTTGTCACGCCGGTGGTTGTGGGGGTAAGAGAGGACAGAGACGGTGCCGCGTTGTCGGCGTGCGTGTGTGAGAGAGGGAGGGGCGCGGCGGGGATCTGTTCCTCTAAGCCGACTCTGATTGGCGTGGGCCCAGGCACTGGCAAGGGTCTGCTTCACCTCAGCGCGCCGGTGACCTTTTAGGTGGGGATAATGCACACGACAGAAAGCAGCGTTGCCGCTGTCACAAGAACAAAAGAGAATACCGTTGTGCACAAATGACGAAACGTAGGTGCGTGTACGTGCGATGTGCGACAACCTAGGGCCCCGTGGGTCGCAAAATCACAGCGATCAAGCGCGCGAGTCCTCCCTGATGTCACTTCCTTCTTCGGAGCCGACGGGCCATCCTACTCACAGTGTCCTGACACTCGCTGCAATGTTGTTTCAGCGGGTGGCCAGGCCCTGTCGCGTGCCAAGGGCAGAGCTAAGGTGGCAGGGAGGTCACATGACTTCTGTGCTCCGCGCGAACGCTTCTGTTTCGTCCCTAATTGCCATACGATCCGTCTCAGTGGTGAGTGTGGAAGGCAGTGAAAACAAAAATGCGCCAACAAAAAAAGAAAAGGGATGGTTCACGTTGCCGTGAAACGTGTGGGGGCAGGCGCCGACACCACCCGCGCCGGGCGCGCTTCCCGCCCTCTTCGCACGGCACTTCACGTCCACACCTGTATCGAACGGAGGCCTATCCGGCACCCGGCCTTCGCGCCTGGCCAAGAAAGTGCAGCCGAGCAGAACAAGAAATAAGAGAGAGGGGCGGCAATGACTAGCAAACAAATAAATAAAAAAGAAGAAAAAAAAAGAGAATCCAAATGCAGTGCACTTCCCTGCGGCAGTATTCGCCGATGAGGTCTGACCATGTTCCCTCCTCACTCTTCTACAAGGCGTGCACGAGAGCTCTTTATGTGTGTGCGTGTGGATGGGACGGTTTCACGTGCCGCGCCGTCTGCGTTACGCGCACAAGTCCAGGCACAAGGCACACACACACACACACACACAGAAAGTAACAACGGCACACAGGCGAAGATGGGAAAGCATGATCACGGCACACATACGCACACGCACACGCACACACCGACGTCATCAACTCTTCCAGAAAAAGAGAAGAATAAAAACAAGAAAAGCAATAAAAAGAGCTGAAAGTGGTGTCAGTTCGCGATGTATCGTTGGTACGCGGGTTTCGTGCCACGTGGGGTCAGTTCGTCGTGTAAAACCAAAAACAAAAAGGAGAAGCAATCAATGTCCCCACGAAGATTGAACACAGACAGCCGGTGTGTCAATGCACGGCGTGTGAGTTTGGGGCAAGGAGGCGCGGTCGGCTCACCACAGCCCGGCTGATGAAGCTTGCCACGTGCACAAGTTGGCCGAAAAGGCACAAAGAGCCAAAGCGTTATCACACACGCGCACACACGCGCGCGTTTTTTGTTGGGTGCTGAGCAGGACGGGCGCGATGGCGCTGTGTTGGTGTCCCTTTCCTTCTCACACCGGCGATGCGGACAGCTGGGCCACACGTCCGTGCTAGCCAGGTGGCAACGATCTTTGCTGCGTGGTTGGCTGGTAGCTCTGCGGGACCTGATACTGCGGGGCAGGAAGTCCCAATAACTGGTAGCCCGTGTGGTCAGAGCTCGGTGGCTGCGAGGAGGATGGGTGCGACCCCGACATCAATGAACGCTGCATCTGCTCAACCGTATAGCCCGGCGGTACGGCCGGACCAGGGAGTGCCATGGGTAGGCCCTGCGCCACCGTCACCGTGGAATTTGAAATGGTTTGTGCTGACGTGGCATCCCGCATGTCGGAGCCGTTCTTCTTCTTGACCGGGTCAAACGAGTGTGCGTCGGAGTCGCCGGACACCCGTTTATGCTCCTTACGCGGGTAGGACCCTGATGATGGCCTCGCGCCAGCCTGCGGCACAGGGTCCAGCTCGGTCATTGCAGGGTCCAGTGAAACTGGGTTGCTGCTACCCCGCAGACTGCTCATGCCGTTGGGTGGCTGGGCAGACCTGGAGACACCATGGCCGCCGTCGGGGAGTACGTCTGCGGTGCGGTTCGTGCAGCTGTCGCTCGTGCAGACGCACACGCCAGAGAGCACGTACAGGACCAGCAGCACGACGGCGACAACACCCAGGAGCAGCGCGGCCAGCATGAGCCAGAAGCCACTGAGGTACACGGTGGAGACGTTCTGCGTATCGGTGATGACAAGATAGCGGAAAAAGAAGGTCGTGGCAAAGAGAATGAGGGCAAGCAAAAAAGCGAAGACGGCGACGAGCAGCATGGCAAAGAGCGCGACGCCGACATTCTGGTCCACGCGGCGGCGCTTATTCTCCTCGTCTGCGTACGTGTGAGGGGAGCATGATCGAGTGTACGTTTCCGCATCGAGGTCCGCCGTTGAGTACCCTCCACGTTGGAGTTCAGCGCGGCGCCTACGTTTCGTGTCCAGCCACTTCAAGTACCCTGCCCGCTCACTCTCACGGGCCTCGTCGGCATTGCGGCGTTGGCTTTCGTGCACCATGCGAAGTGCGATAAGGGTGATCGAGAGTGCCAACGAGACCACACTGAAGATGAGAGCGATGATCAAGCACGCAGCCGTGGCAGCGACAGCTGTCTTGTCCTTCCCGGTGTATGACTGTGAGCCCGTCTCGGTACTGCCAGCGTACACCTCACGATACGAGAAGATTTTGTACCGCTCCAGCGGAATCCGCGCGTTAACGAAACCGTAGTTCAGTTGAATGTCGAACCCGGCGACGTCGAGCACAAGGCCAAGAATAGAAAAGATGAACATGAGCAGACTCAACACAGCCACGATGATGCGCGTGATGATGTTGATGCCGAGTGGAATGCATCGCGATTGGGAGGCATACGGCGTGTAGTCGAATGCATTCTCTTCGTCACGGTGCGCCACGTACGGTGACTGCGCGTCTGCAAGCGAGTACCCGCTCTCGTTCATCGGCCAAATAAGAAAAGGGAAGAAAAAAAAAAAGTAATTCGCGATTCAAGCGAAAAGAACCGAGTCGCCGGTGCGAAGAAGTGGTTAACTTTGTAGCTGACGCAAAACTGGAGATGGGGAAAGCAAACGAAGAAAAAAAGAAAGACGGTCGGCGTGTGGTTCTCACTGTAATATGGGGTGCGCTCTTCAATGGGCGGTATTTCCCTTTTTTTCTCTTTACCGCGGGGCGCGTACGTGTCGGTTGCCGTTGGTCGTCACGTGCGGGCACACGTGTCGACGGAAATAGCACAAGTGAGGAGAGTGAGGGGCGAGAAGCAGCAGCAGATGTGGTGTTTGTTTGTTTTCTTCGATCAGCCTACTCTGCAGTAAGACGGCGGTGGCCACTGCGGACCAAAGGCTTTCAAGTCGTTGACTCTCGGCGCGGACCGTTCCCATCACGGCCCGTACCGTGATAAATGATAAATGCGCTGTCACATGAACAGACGGGCGATTCTAGTTGTTGTTGTTGTTGAGATGGTTTGTTGTCCGACACAGCATGCGGGTGCTGGCAGGATGAGTCTTGCGTGGTGTCACACGTCGTGCGCACGTCGCAGGGTGGAGAGGGGAGGGGTACTAAAAGAAAAAATAAGAAAAGGTGTTTCCTTGTCTCTCTCCTCTCTCTCTCTCCTTTTTCTGCATCTCTCACTGCGTCCCTGCACCCGCACACGCGCAGGCCGATGAGCAGGAGATGAAGTAGTCAGTGCCTCACCCTTACGAGGTTCGACAGAGGACACTGAACAATAAAGCAAAAACTTAATAAATGAAGAAGAAAAGAAAAGACGACTTCGTGAGAGTGGGCGAAAACCCAGAGAAAAAATGGAAGATGAAACCTTCCGGGCCGCAAGGCCAAGCATTAACCAAAAGTGATCATGTGAAAAAGAAAAGAAAAACTCGCCGGAGGAAAGAGAGGCGACACGTCGGAGTACGTTTGTAATGCTCGTCACACAGACACACACACAGACACAACGGAGTAAACGAGAGAGTGAAGAGGGAAAACGACAAAGAATTTGAGCCTGCGCTGGCCAGCTAATTCTCTGCAGTTGTGTTGGTGACGTGGGCGTAGAGCGGCGGGGCTCTTTCATCAGCGGGTGCGGGGGTGGGCGGGTACAGACACGGATTCGCCTCAACGGTTGTAAACGCGGAGGGGTCATCAGTGACGTCTCTTGGGGATTCGCGCGCGGCAAGCTGCCGACCACGAGCGGAGGAGAAGGCGTAGACGGGCAGCACGATGCGATTCCCGTCTCCGCCCTTTTCACGGCTGTCCAGCGTGTGGGAAGAGCCCTTGTCGATGGCGTCCACACCGCACGCCACAGCCTCTGTCGCCGCGCCGTTAACAGGCTCCTCGGTATCCAGCTCAGCAACGTCAGCATCGAGGCGGAGGTGCAGCTCGAATTGTGGGCAGCACATGAACCCTGTCAGGTACGGTATCGCGCTCACGCACGTGGCGACAAGGAAAAAGAAGGTCGCCACCAGGGTGCAGGCAAAGAAGGCGCCAATGTACGGGCTGTGGGGGAGGAAGCGAAGAAGATCAGTGACGTGGCAGATGAACGCGCACAACGTAGAGGCGCTCAAGGTCGCGAGAAGAGCCGTGTTCGCTACGGAGATGACGTGGTCGCGGCGCAGCCGGCGCTGCTCGTCGATGTGATACATGGCGGCTGCCTTGCGAACAGCCTTGATGCGGTCGTCAACGTGCACGAGCACCTGCGGCTCAGCACCCGCTTCGCGCTCTTCATCACTCTCACGACGCTCGTAGAGCTGCAACAGGAACACGGCCAGCCAGACCGACGTGGTCGTCACACTCGCCAACGAGAGTGCTAGTGAAAGGGCAAAGAACACATACACGCAGATCAGCTGAGGCACGACCATCTCTGTTTTCCAAATGGATCCCAGGCCAAACGCGTCGTACTCGCCGGGCTTGCAGCCGGGGCACGGTATGTTCATGTACTGCACCTTGTTAGCCACCCAAAGAAAGCAGAAGCCGATGACAAGAGTTGTCAGCGTGACGATGCGGAAGGTTAGCCGTCGCCGAAACGTGCGCGGGGGCAACGTGTAGGACACGAAGTAGCCACCGGGTGCTTCGTACGGCATGGCGAAAAGGATATGTGAGTTTTTCTCTCTCCGTGTATTGCCTGTCACCTACCCGGCAGCACGCTGAAAAGCGACGTCCGCAGTGGCGACAGCAATCGCTCTGTGTGTGTGTGGGGGGGGGGGGGGGTGGCAGTCCGTGCGGGTGAGGGGGATACAGCAGTGGTGTGCCAAGTACGGGAAAACAAAGAAAAATAAAAAGTAGAGATGTGTGAAGGATGGAATAAAGTCTTGTTATGCAAGCAGATGTGGACCGCGGCAGCAAAGGATGTCACCCAAGAAAAGAGTGTGACGTGACAGTCCTCTGAGAGGAAGAATGGGTAAGAGAAGGAGACAGAGGCATAATTGACGAAGGCGAGCGTTGCGGTGTCGTACACCCGGAGGAGAAACACGTAGGGTAGTCTCGGGGGAGGGGATAAGTCGCAGGCACACAACGGGGACGAGGTGTTCTCCCAACGTAACCGTGACGTCACGCACGCGTAATGTGTCGTGTGCGCCAAGACGAGCGTGTCAGCGCCACGCGCTTCCACCTCACCCAGTCCCTGGACGAGGGAGAGACTCAAATGAGTGGCAGCACCGCACAAAGCACCGGCCCGCCCTGTACGGCAGTCGCGCTGGTCGATGGGCGGTATCGCTTTTTTTTCTCTTTTTCTCGTGGTGTGGTGGAGCCATCTTCAGCAAACGGTATTCCAGCACGTCTTACTCCAAGAGACGTGACGACATGGTGAGAAAGAGGGAAAGAAAAAAAACAGCACCGAGCACTGAACTTGAAGCAGGATGTAAGCAAAGAGGTGAAAAAAAGAAGAAAAACAAAAAGAGCAAGGCAGGTGAGCCGTGTCCCATTAGACTCAAACAAAGCATGGAGAGACGCGCCACTCCGAATGCACAAGCAAACACCAGTTCTTTGTTTTTTTTGTGCTTTCCACCGCTGTACGGTCGTTCGGAGGAGGAGAAGGCGACTCGACGGGAAAGAGTCTACGTTGCCTATTTTCCTTTTCTCTTTTCTTTGCGTGTGTATCTTTGGTTTTCGTTGTTATGGGGACGGATTGAACACGGTGCCATGTGTGTGTGTGTGTGTGTGTGTTTTCTACCAGAAAGCAAAAAAAGACTTGAGGAGGTGGCCGTTGGGCGCGCCGCCAGCACCGCCACCGCACGCCCCGGTGTACGCGCCACACGGCGTCAGGACCTCGAGAGCAGGCCTCGGTGGCTCACGCGCAATGCGTGCCAAGGCACCGTATCATTGCCCGGACTCGAGGAGGGGAGGGGGGGACGGAAGAATGTCGTGTTGACATTCAGGCTGATGCCGCGGCGTCACGCCTCGGAAAAAAAAAAAAGTATGTGTGCAGTTTTGCAGTTTCCGAATATCGACGGAGGGGAGAAAACAAGCAAACAAGTGAAACGGAAAAGAAAAGCACTCGCACAAGGGTGAATGTGATAATGACGGGAAGAGGGATGGAGAGAAAACAAAAAGGTGCTGAAGTCCCGAAAAGAAAAAAAGAAAAGGGAGAGGCGGATTAGCAATAGCGCCGACTTAGTAAAACAAACAAAAAACAACTTAAAGAAGAGGGAGAAGAGGTACAAGCTGTGGTGAAGACAACAAAAGAAAAAAAGAAAAAAGGTGAAAAGAACACACAGGCGTGCGAGCACCAAACACAAAAAGAGGGAGAAGAAGAAATAAAAAGGGCGTAAAGCTGGTCTCAGAGAATGGCGCGGCATCTGTGCGGATGATGAGAAAGAAGAAAACAACAAAAGCATCGAGTAGGGGGGTGTTGGTTGCACCAGGACAGCGTGCCGCCCGTGTCCGGTGATCTTTGCACTCATCTCCTCGGTCTTTTTTTCTGTATTGTTTACGTGCTTTTCTGTACACATGATCGCTCCTCTAACATCCACACGTTAGCACACGCACAACATGCAGCGCCAGACAACGCGACGAAGTCGTTTCGTGTGGATTCTGTTTTTTTTTTTTCGCTATTGAGGTTGACTTGACGAAGTTGCTCGCACTTCTCCTCCACGTCACACACGGCTCCAGAGAGAGAGCACCACGGTCAACGAGATACCCCTCCCTTTACCCACCGCCGGACAGGCAGCGGTTCACTACGGGAAAAAAGAAAAAGAGTCAGCTGCTTGTGTGTGTGTGTGTGTGCACTAAAGAAAAAAAAAAGAAAAAAAGCTTCTCAACGTGGGTAAAAAAAAAAACCGGGGATGAGAAAGCAGCCGACGATGAACAACAACAACAAAAGGACGCGACGATGAGGAGAAGAAAAAGGCGAGCAGTTGTCAAGACACATAGAAAGAAAGGTGCCGGTTCGCGGAATGGGAAGGTGAGAGGCGCGGTAACCACACGCGGATCTGCCCTTTCCACTCGCCCCATCCACGCCGTGAAAAGCAGATGTGCTACTGATAGTAGCGCATCGAGCTACTCCGTGATTGCATGCGCGAACCCTTCTCGTCGTACAGTGGGTTGATAGCGTTGCGTGACTGCATGGGGTACACTGGTGCCGCCACGGTGGGGCGTCGTTCGTCATTGTTGTAAAACGAGCCTCGTTGAGAAGGCATGCTCCGCATCGACCCGTTATACGAGCCCGCACCGCGGCTGAAGGCCGCCGAGGACGCGCTCGAGCGTCTGCGTGTTTCACTCACCGCATCGCGGTTGTTGCCCGACAGTGGCGTGGGGTCCGGCTTGATGCAGACGTCAATAATCACCAAAACGAGGGCCACGACGGCGCAGCCCACACCCGCCACCAGAAGCCAGAAGCCGAGCTGTAGTGCGCACTTCCCATCGCCGCCGCACGAGGCAATGTCTTTGCGATACGCCTCCGACCGCTTAGACGACGACGGCGCACTCAGCTTGGGCATCTTGTCCGTGTACCAGATGGCGACGATGACGATGGCAGGAATCTCCACGACAGCCGCGATACACGCGAAGAAGAGCGCGGCGAAGGAAAGGCCGCGATCCCGTCGCTGGCGCTCAGCCTCCGCGTGCCGACCTTCCGGGCTGTAAATGTCCTCGCGCCTGCGCTGAATGCAGAAGCAGCAAACGACGAACACGCTGGCGAACAACAGCAGGCCGGCGAGAGCACCGACAGTTCCTCCGACGAGGAAAAGAATGCGGCTCGACAGCACAAACGCATCCGAGTACGCGGTGATGTCTCCAGATGCGCTACCCTTCACTTCCCACAGCGCGAAATCAAGAACTTTGCGGTCCCCACAGTTGAATACGGCATTCTTGAGAATCATGCCCGCCACCAACAAACCCACAGAGCCCAGGGTGAAAATGGTGGCGAGGAGGCGTACAGAGGCACTGGCGGTCGAGGCCCCGCAGCACACGCAGCACGCGCAGGAGGCGGGTGGCTCGTCCCAGACTGGTCCGTAGCGTGTGTTGTCCACGTTCGCGCTCGCATCCCGCGCCACCCACCGAGACGCGCTCGTGGCACGTGTGCTTTGCGTGGTGCGGCTAGTCTCACTGAACTGGCTGCGGCTGCTTTGCGATCGCGCCATGGAAAAGCTGCTTGCACGGCTCATTGTCGGTGAAGAACAAGCGCGTATGTTTGGAAGGGGGGAGGGAAGGAAGCTGAAAAGACGAGGTTGGAAAAAACAAAAGAATGCAAACGATGTGCCGGAGGCAAAGCGCACAGCACGATGGTAGCTGGTTTGAATGTGCAGGCGGAGAGGAGGATTTTATCAAAAGGAGATAGCAGGAAGCCACGACAGCAAAACGAAGGAGAGGGAGAAGATCAAGCCAATGAAGCCTGTCAGCACTGCGCACTAGGGCGCGGTAAGGCGGTCAACGCAAACGAGAAGTAAAAGGGGAAACAAGAAAGACGCTCGCCGGTGTGTGCTGGTGGGGAGTGAGAGAAGCAGGAAGAGGGAGAAGGAAGTGATGTACTGTGCGAGGCGCGACAGTCGTCCAGGCAAGAGCGGTTTACGTTCACGGCTTGAACACGTGAGAGACGCGCATGCGAGTCAGTGCGGAGGATGCCGGCACTCAGCACAAGCGCCGACGAACAGAGTGGCGAGAGAGAGAGAGGCCGCGAAATATATATATGGCCAGTGGGACTGGCGCGCTGCTTCCTAGTGCTTAAGTACAAGTCACTGTCTGCGGAGTATCCGCACTGGGGTGGGAGAGGGGCGAGAAGCGGCACCGCCGTCTGTGAAATGGCGCGTTGTGAAGTCGGCATGTGTCGGCACATGAATGGTTAAGAGAGGGTAAGAGAGAAGAGGAAAGAAAAAAAGAGAAAAGGCGCGCGTTCACTCCACCCCCACAGCCGGTTTCACCACCGATGCACACACGTGGGGGGAGAGGTTGAAATGTCTCAGATATCGCGTCGTACACAGTTGACCCCTGTGTGTCGCAGACACGGCGAGACTAAGAAAGCGAAGTCGATGATTGCCGCAAATCACATTTGAGAAATAGCTGGTTCCCTCCCCCCGTGCCATCAACCGCCACCCCATCCGCCTTTTGCTCGGGCGAGTGGCTGATGTGTCTTGGCGACGCGTTGTGGTTGGCGCGTCCCATCTCCACTGCCTCCTAAACATGCGCGCACACAGAGAGAGAGAGAGAGAGAAAATTGTCGGGAACGTGCCATTTAAAGAAAAAAACTGACGGAGGTGCACCCGGGTAGCGCGATCGCTTCTGGATGTCCTCACGTGCGCACGAGCGGGGGGGATGGAGGCGAGAGGGGAAGGTTGGCAGGGCTAGCAGCGGCACGATCATAAGATGAATGAAAAAAAGAAGAAGAAGAAGAAAAAGAAGATCTTGGAATAACATAAATGATTCGTTGAAGTGCCACGAATAGGCTCCTTCGACGCACCCGTACATAGAAGTGAACCGCAAGGAGAAAAAAGACGCGAGAAGAAGAAGAAGAAGAGAGAAAGTAAAAAAAAACAGCAGCTCGGTCAGTGGTCAGTCACCGACTAGCTAGAAAGGCGACTTTTCATGACACACACGCACACAAGCACACACGACGAAGAGAGACGTAAGGAAGAGAAGTCTTGATGACTGTCATCGTTCTTTTTCTTTTACATGTTCAGTGGAGTCATCCGCAGTTTGGTTCTCGGGGAAAAGAGAGAGAGAAAGAGGAAAAAGGGCGGTAACCAGAAAAGAAAAACTAGAGAAGACGAGCGTAATGCACGATGTGGTGTAAGGTCGGTCACGTGGTGGTGGGCGTGTGGTCCCTCGTAGAGGCCGAGGGAGGACGCGGGCTGGGTGTGCAGGACGCACTGCGAGCTGTGCGGTTGGCCGGCGGCGCAGTGGACTCCCCCGCGGTCACCGGCCGTCGTCCGCCACGGCGGTGGGTGTGTGCCTCGGTGGCGGTCAGATCCACGCACTCCGTGGATGGGTTCGTCGAGCCCTCCGCCGGCGTGCGCGACAGAGCGGTTGAAATGGCCGGTTGAAAACTTGTGTCGCGGGACTCGTCTTGTGTGGTCGTGGAAGGTGCTGGTGCGGCGCGCTGGAGCCTGTCCGGTGACGGTGGAGGTGAAGACGACAGCGGCAGCGCAAAGCCTGAGGGGGTGGCGCCTGTGGTGGCGGTGTCCCCAGTGTTCGGCTCCGCCCTGTTCGGTGCAGCGGTCGGTACGCAGAGGTACTCGGTAAACGTCTCCACTGCGTGCTCATCGTGGTCGCCACTGGCGAACGGGTTTGGAAAGCTCATGTGGCTGGTGCGCGTGCCGGTGCCACGCACGCCTGGTGCCACCGCGGCATTTCGCCAGCCCACCGAGAAGGACGTCATGACCGCGCTGGTCGGCGAGACTGCGTGACTGTGAGGCGACAGCGGCGCCTCCGTCGACAGACCTCGGAGACGACCAGCGCTGACACTCAGTGCCCGCACACGCGCCAGCGGGTCCGGCTCGCCGATGGGGTCCGCTGGGGCCGGTGGCGCGCCGCGCTTCTGTGCCGCCTCTGCGGTGTCCTTCATGTACTGCCGCAGGGCCGGGAATAACAGGGGGTTCTCCACGGTGGACCACTGGCGGCTCGCGTCAGCGTCGTCGGTGCCATCGGCCACGACCAGCCACGTGTTGTCGTCGTCATCGTCGTCGTCCGCATTTGTCGCTGCGCCGTTGAGCGGGGCCAAGGAAGCCTTACTGACTGAGCCCTCAGAGACTCTGCTGCCGTGGCGGAGTGGATGAAACTTGGCGGTGGGGTCTGCCAGGACGGAAAGCTCGTGTGCCGAGCGGCGCTGATGCCCGGTGCGGGGACGTCCCGAGGCCCCCGTGTGCGAGTGGACGCTCGTGGCGCACCACACCACCGAGCCCTCCTGAACCTCGCGTGCGGACAGGCAGTGCGAGCCGTTGTGGGGGGCATAGGAGTGCAGGGAGAACGCCCACGGGGAAGGAGGCATCGACTGCTCGAGCGTGAGCCCGCGCACAGTGTTCGCGCGGCGCGCCGCTTCCTCCCGCTGACGTGCAGCCTCTTCGCGCTGCTGGCGCACGAGTTCGCGAATAGCCCTCGATTGTGCCGTCTCTTCCGCGTTAGGTAGCTGTCTGTCCGCGAAGTGCACAGACGCCACAGTGGCACCGCACGGGTAGAAATCGGAAAAGCGAGGGACGAAGAGGCAGCCCAGCAGCAGCACACTCACCGTCAGAGAAATGACCACGGCGGCAGTGGTGGCGGTCACCGACAAAACCAGCGCACTTTCCTCATCGGTCCACGTGTTCACTGTGGAGTCGGACGCCATGACAAGCCCTACGACCGTGACGACAGTGAAGACGAAGACAGCGCACCCCGCCACCGCCAACGACCAGCCAATCACCCCGTCAATGCGGCGGCGCGTCGTCTCACGACGGGTGAAGACCACTTCGGAAAGTCGGTGTGTCGTGTATGAAGCTTCGCGGTTGTCGCGCCTTCTTCCCTGCTCCATTACGCAGCGATAGCCGAGGAAGAGCCCGGCCAGCGCAAAGCACACGCACGCGCCGCACAGCCCGCCGACTGCACCGACCTGAATCAGTGTCAGGAGCGTCTTCGGTGAGCGTACTGCCTGCGCGTGCGATGGTGTGGGCGCGGGCGTGGGCGTCTGTACATCTGTGTGTCGGGCCGCGTAGATCTCTTCCAGCCAAGATGACGGCGACTGCTGGGCGGTGTAGCGGTACGTCACTGTCCCGTCCGTCAGCGTGCACAGTGGTAGTGCGACAGTGAGGGCGCAGCAGACCAAAACGGCCACGGACATGAGGCCAAGGAAAAGGCG
Source organism: Wallacemonas sp. TrypX (assembly GCA_030849625.1). Classification (NCBI taxonomy): domain Eukaryota; phylum Euglenozoa; class Kinetoplastea; order Trypanosomatida; family Trypanosomatidae; genus Wallacemonas; species Wallacemonas sp. TrypX. The sequence continues at coordinate 125,667 of JASANP010001117.1, forward strand.
TGTCAGAAGGTGCCGATGCAAGATGCGCGGCAGGCTCACGTAGGGAATGTGATCGATGTCAGTCAACAGCTGTGCCGACGACTCGGTGTCCGTGCCACTCACCGCCGCCGCACGTGTGGTTTCACCCTCGGTGTGGTTGGTGTCGTTGAGGTCACTGGGGTCGAGAGAGACGGCGGGTGTGCGGCGCGATCGCATAGGGGCGTGGCGGGTGGGCTGGGTGTTGGCGCTGGCGGGTCCGTCCGCCGGGTGCCGCGCGTCGGGCCCGGTGGGGTCATCGGTGCCCTGTTCAGAAAGGAATGTGACGGCGGGCATGATGTGGGGCTTCGTCACGCGCGCGTCCTGAGCCGCCTTTGTTTTTTATTCTTCTCTTTTTTCTTTCTTTTTTTTGAGTTGTCCTTGTCGTCAACGGAGGAAGCAGCTGGGACGGTACGGGCGCTAGAGTATGTGTATGGGTGCGTGCGAGCGACGGTGAGTTGGAGTGTGTGTCTGCGTGGGTGTGCGACCCCTGTACTGCTAGTTTTGGATTTACTCACGCTTTGCCAGCCTCTCAGCGACCAAGTGAACGAAACAAAGGTGTGCGTGTGCCGCAACGAGAGAGAAGATGTAGAGACAGAGAGAGAGAGGGAGAGAGAGGGGGGTGGAGAAGCCGTTGGTCGCGATGACGCCGTGGCGAGTTGTCGTGAGTAGTTTGGTGGGTTATTCTTTTTTTTTTTTTGCCGGTCCTCTGCCTTCCTCGCACACACCCAGCGAGGTGAAGAGATGACGAGCAAAGGAACTCCACACGAGAAGGAAAAACAGCACCGCAAACGGTAGCGCGTGCGGCGGCAGCGTCATCGAGGCATGGTCATTCTCTTTTTTTTTTCTTCCGTCTCCCGCCGTCTTGGTGTTGCACGTGACGTCATCGTTAGCTTTTTTGTTGTTGTTGTTGTGGAGAAGCGAAACAAGGGAGCGAGTGAGTTCGTTCGTTACACAAAGAGGGGGGCACACGTGTTGCCCGACCATGGAAGCTGCTCTCCGCGTGCCGCCTGCAACGAGAATGCAGAGAGGGTGCTGCCGAGAGGGGAGGGGACGGGGGTGCAGCCCTCTGCGCACGGCAGTGTCTGTGCCGTACCGCTTAGTCCAGTGCGGGAAGTCGCTGGCGGCTCGCAGACGGCGGGCCATACAGCTGCTCTGTTCGGTTCTCAAAACTGCGCGTCATGAGGCTGACCACGTTCGACATGATGAACTTGCTGTGCATCGGGTTTTTGAACTCAAAGGAGACAGAGAACACCACCTCGACCTCATTCGGCCGCCCAGGGATGGCGGCGAACTCCCAATCACAGCGGAGGTTTCGCAGGATAGACTTCTTCGCCGCCTCGTTGGCTGAGTGGGCGGCGCGGCGGAAGAAGGAAGAGACAAGCCCCACGCCACCGCCGTTGCTGCCGCTCTTGTCCGTCCGCACTGCAGCTCGGCGACTTCCGGCGACCTCCTTGTCCGCGCTCGCGTCGAGCACATCGTTCACGTCGCCTTCGTGGAGCACGGCTGTAATGTGTGAGCCAGGTACTAGCGTCACCAACGACGTGTACTGCTCATTGAAGAAGGAAAAGCCCACCTTGAGCGTCGCGGTCATCTGGAAAGCCTCGAGGAGGCCGTCCTCGCCAATCAGTTGTTTCATCGCCGCCTCATTGGCCGCCAGCTGCTGCGGCGGGGGTGGTACACGGACTCGTCTTGTCGTGTGCACCACGGAGTCGCTGCACCACGGCAGGAAGGCGCTGTACTGGTTCACATCGGCCACAACACGATAAAAATCCTCCGGCGACCAGCCCACCGTGCAGTGCTCCTTGTACACCTGCTGGTGCAGCGCCGTGCTGCCCGCAGGGGCGTCGTCACGACGTGGCGTCGGTCGGTGCGCGTGCTTCGCAGAGGACGCCGCGCGCAGCTTTTGCTCTCGCTCGGCAATGATAGACTGTGCCTTGATGACGGTGTCGTGGCCCGCGGTGGCCGAAGCCGGGGTCTGAAAGAAGGCAGCGCCTGCGACGGGGGCACCGGCACTGTCTGGATCGGTCACGGTGGCGGTGCTCGGTGCGTGCGGCTTCTGTGGAGCGGCTTCCGCCGTACGATGCTTCTTCAGCAGGCGCGAGAGGTCCAGTCGCGCTGGTTCCGCAGAAGCTTCTAAGCGAGACGGTGAGCCAGACGCACTTGCGGTCGCTGTCGGCGTCGACACCGATGCGACATCCGCGCGTGCAGGTGTGGCGGCCGTGTCGCCAGCGTGCCGCGGTGAGTTGATGTTCGTGTAGTTCATCGGCCTCAGGCTGCGGTTGAGAGAGCCAAAGGGACGTGCATCGGACGCGCTCGGCGGTGCTGGAGGGCGCAGCTTCTCCAGAGGGTTGACCGCCTTGACATCGGGCACCTGGAACGACGGCGGGAAGCTAAAGTGGCGTAGGCCTGCACAGGCCGCTGCGGGAGCCACCGCGGGGGGCGTCAGGTAACGACGCAGCATGTTGCCTCGTTGTCGTATGTGTGTGTGTGTGTGTGTGTGTGTGTGGAGGAAGCGGTAAAATAGCAACGAGAGAGAGAGAAGCTTTTTTTTTTTTTTGAGTTGGGTGGGTCACCGATGAGATGTGCTCAACGGGAACGAAGACAAGCACTGTTACCTACTAAACCAAAAAAAAAAAGGGAGTGAAGGACCGAGATAAAATGTTTCCAGAGTGCGCGACGACTGAATAAACAAAGAAAACAGCAGGAGCACAGGCGCGGACGGAGCCAGTTGCCCAGTGGCTATTATGCCGCACTGCAGAGTTAGCGGCAAAAGGAAAGACCAAACCACGTACACGACCTACAAGGACACACACAGGTTAGTTGTAAAGCTGCGTGAAAAGGAAAAAAGGAAAAACAGAGTCAGTGAGTGGCGGTGTTCCACGTCCCCCGGGAGGTCAGCCGCGGAGAACCAAGAACGGCAAGGTGGCAGTTCGAGAAGAGAACAGCGGAGAAGAGGGAGAGTACGTGTTGGGGCAGCGAAAGAAGAGATCCCTCTGATGACAACAAGAACAACTACAACAACAGTTAGTAAACCCCACTAACCGGAGCAACGAGGTGTCGAGCAGGGCCACAGGACAGAGAATGGGGAGGAGGTGAGAGCACGGTGTAGAGTAGCCAGTGAAGAGTGGTGCGGCAGCTGGCGGCACGCTTGGATAGTGGAGGCGTGGGAAGGAGCACAGCGCATCGTCAAGGTGTCGTCCAACTCTGATGGCGCGCATGCCACCGCACGCAACGCCGGCTCTGTTCGCTGAGACGCCACAGCCAGAAGAGAGGCGGTCGCGCCGTTGCTGTTCTGGAAAAGTGGCGAGCACGGCTAATCATTCACTATGTATATATATATGTGTGTATATGTGTATATACGTGTATGTGTGTGTGTGGTGGTCCTGCGCGTCAGACACGTGTACAGTACATGGGTATCGTTCCTGCTTGGGACACGGCGGTCCCAGCGGCGCAAGAAGGAGAGAGGGAGGGAAGAGGAAGTAGGTCTGTACAGGCAGAAAAGGGAAAAGGAAAAAAAGCGAATAAAACAAACAGAGCAGAGGCCAAGAAGCCTGCTAATGCCACCAAGGCATAAGCCAAGCACGCAAGGGAAGGTCATCGAGCGGGAGCGCAACAAGGGGAGGACGGCAAAGGGCCTCGCACGTCCTCGGCGTCTCTCAAGCACGGCAACGCACAAAATCTGACTTGCCTGTTCGCATTTACATGGGATGTGCGATCTGCCGCCATGAAGAAAAAAAGAGGAGGATAGACGCGCGTGTGGGACTTCTCCAAAGTTCACACAGTTCGTAGAGGGTGAGGCAGGGGCTATTCCTTCCCTCCTCCCTCCTCGCGTCCCTAACGTACACACATATATATGGTCTGCTTACGACCGCGCACTCATGACAGCTTCGCGCGCGTGCTGCCACTCCTCCTCCTCCAGTGAACGCATCAGCGCATCCACCTCCTTCTCACGGCACCGCTGAGCGGACGCGCTCATCTGCCGGTCGGCAGAGACCTCCTGCCGGGCACTGCGCACCCTGGCGAGGCCGTCCCTGTTCAGCTCATAGAGCGAGGTCGTGTAGGCGTGGTTCTCCGCCTCCACCTCTAGCCGGCGCTCCCGCAGACTTGCCGCCTCCTGGCGCTGTGTCTCGGCCACCTTGGCGCGCTGCTCAAGCATGTCGACTGTCGCCTGCTGCACGCGGATCGGCTGCGATCTGCCCTGCTCCACTGTGCCCTGCTTGAAGGCACGGCGCTCTCCACTGAGGCGGCGGAGCCACTCCCGGCGGTGCTCGGGGTCCTGCGCGTTCAGCGGCGGTGCGTTCGGCGAGCGGAATGTGTCTTGCCACTGCTGCACCTCGGCCACGAAGCTGCGTGGGGGCAGAGGAATAGGCTCTGGTGCGGAGGTCGATGTGGCCGCGTAAGGCGGCGGTGGAGACGGCACGGCATCGGTGGGCTTGCTGGGAGGAGCGGGTGTGGGCGTGTGTGGTGTTGGCTTCGCGCTCACGCCGGGTGCATCGGTGGCCTGCGGCTTCTTTGACTGTGCGCAAGTCTCCGCCTCTTCGGCCGCTTTGCGCGCGGCCTTCGCACGCATGTCACGCAGTCGGTCCTGGCTGGCGGCCGGTAGCTTGGTGCGTAGGTGCGCGAGGTGCTCACGGTGGCGCGCCTCATCATTCTCGCGGTACATGGCGTAGATGCCACGGTTGAATCGGTCTTCCTCGGCGTTGAGACGCGCGCGGTCACGGTGTGCCTCCTCCGCGGCGCGTGCCTTGGCGCAGGCGTCCGCGCGCGAGAGGCGTGGGAGGCCGTCCAGCCACTGCGCTTGGAACGCATCCAGCTCCTTGCGGCTCTCGGTGACATCTCGTGTGATGCGCTCGCGGTACTTCCTCGCATCATGCTGGCGGGTTGCCACACGAGCCTCCGCGAGCTGACCTTGGTATTGCCGATACGCGACCTGGGCTCTGTGGTGATCGCGCGGGGTGATGACGGCGTATGGGTCACTGCAGGTAAGGTGGTTGCCAGGTAGCTGCGTCACACGCTCCTGTGCCAGCGTGGTCTCGAAGTAGGCGTCCGGCAGGTAGGCGGGCTCGCCACGTTGGTACTCACGGTGCTGCGCGGCAAGGTCCGCCTCCAGTTTATCGATGCGAGACTCGCGGGCTCTGGCCTTGGCCAGGCGCTCTGCGGCGATGGCCGCCGTGCGCCGACGCTCAAAGGCCTGTGCCTCCTCGTCAGTGTAAAAGGAGGCGGGGTCCAGCCAGGGCTCGGTCGTCTGCGCCGTTGTCTGTTCAGCGGGGCGGCCCTCTGTCGGACCGCTCCTCTTGTCACTGGACTTCCCGTATGTGTGGTAGGTGCTGCGCTGGAGCTGGCTGGCTCGCCACTCGTCGAACGCGTTCTCCTTCTGCGCCCACTTGCTTTCGTGGTAGCCTTCTGGTACCTTTGTGTAAAACGCAGATGTGAAGTACGCGCGTTGTGAGTCACCCATCGTGTTCGCCAGCCGATCCGGTGCGGTGGCCGCCAAGGCATTCGGCTCACCCTGCGGGGGTGCGGTATCACGATTACCGGTGCCGGCCTTCTCGGCGCCGGCCAGCCGCGACGGTACGGTGCGTGTCCGGTCTGTCGACACCACTGGAGCGACCTTCGCCGCATACAGACCGGTCGTGCCCATGCCGAACTCGGTGCCCACGTCATCGCCCGCAAAGAAGAAGTTGTCGCGGTTGTAGGTGGCCCCAGCAGGAGCGGGTCCACGTCGCTTCGGCTTCGCGGCGGTGCCGTCTGCGCGCGAGCTCGTCATTGTCGTCGCACGTCGCTGCGCATCCGACCTGCTATTGTGGCGGCTAGTGCGCGAGGATGCCGCAGCACGTGACTTGCCCGAGCCCGTCACCAAAGGCTGTGAGCTCTCACGCACCACATCGGCGCCGCTGTCCTTCTCCGGGTGCGGCCCGCCCTTCGTAGAGCGGCGGCTGGACCGATTCGCGGTCTGCCTGGAGTGGTGGCTGTCAGTCACACTGGCGCGGTGTGGCTGACGTGCGGGCTGTGAAGCGTGCGCGGTATCGTTGGCCGGGGAGGCGGCGGAGGACGAGGGCAGCGGCGCATTGCGGTTCGTCTCGCCCTGCTGATCCGGCGCGCTGGCCTGGGTGGCGACGGCACCCTCAGGTGGTGGCGCGGACGATGAGGCCGACGCGGCGGTGGACGGTTGCGAGGACGTCGCGGGCTTCTCCTCGAAAGTGGCTTCGATGTACCTGGCCACGTCGCTGTCATCAACCCCCGCCGTCACCGCCACAGGCTCGGTCACGAGTGACGGCGGCACGATGGCCTCCAAGGAGTGGGTCTGCTCATGCGGGGTAGCCGAGGAGAGCTGGGCGGCACGGTCGTCGGCGGGGCTGTCGGTCGTGTGCGCCTGCTGAGTGTCGGGAACGGCATCGGTGAGCTGGCGGAGCCAGTTTGACTCGTCCGCTTCCCCTATCTCCTCTGCAGAGGTTGGTGCGCCAGGCAGTGGCATCCCGGCGGTGGTGGCCTCCAGCTCAGCAGGCGCCGAAGGGCCGACGGAGAGCTCGTGTGCTTCCCAAGGAAGCGGATCGTCCATGACGCCGTGAAAATGGAAAAGAGAAAAGAAGGCAACTGTGATGGGGCTTTGCGTGCGTACGTGTGCCAGACCTGCCTTCCGCCTCTCGCACTACGGTTTGGAAGGAGGGAAGCTGTGAGAAGTCTTGACTGGGAAAAGAAAGATACGGATCAGTGACCCGTGTGCTGCAGAGGGACCGGGGGGGAACGAGCGACAGGGCAGTGCAGCGAGGTTTGGGAGGGTGGAGAAGAAGAGTGAATGACGTCCCGTGTCGGTGACAGTGGCAGGCCGCTCGCCATCTTTGTGTGGGGTCATAGGCGAAGGGCACCTCACACTGAAGCAGGTCATGGACGCAGAGTCCACGCAAGGGTAGCGGCCAAAAGGCGGCGCTGCGTTGTGGGTGAGTGCCTGGGGGTTGCTGTACAGTCCAGTTGGGGAGGGAGAGTTCTCAGTATTCCATTACTCTGTATGCATGAGTGTGTGTCTGTGTATATGTGGCACCGCCACTTTCGCGCACGAGGCGCGTGCCTCACGACACGCTCAGGAAAGAAGAAAAACATGGAAAACGAAATAAAAAACGGATGGATGCGTGTGTCAAACAAAGGTGCGTGCCGTGTAAGCCGTGGTTCACGCACACGATGATCGCGTTCAGTGGCATCAAGGAGTGCACGCGTTGTGCTCGTCGCGCAAAGAATACGTCATGACCGATTGCCCAAGAACAAAGGAAAACGCAAAAAAAAAAAAGGAGAGCGGCAACCAGAAATGACAACAGACGACTATTCACAACTAAACAAAAAAAAAGGAAAATGGAAAGGGGTGAAAGGAAGGCAGAGGACGAAGTTCAACAACACACATACACATGTCACGTGACTTGTGTCTATCGGTATGCGTGTGTGTGTGTGTGTGTGTCCGTTGTTCTCAGTATCGCACCGCCGCTCTCGCATCAGAAAGAATAAACAATGCACAGGTACACGACCGAAAAGAGACAAAGCATTAACTGTCTACGGGGTTGTGGATGGGGTGCAGGAAGCACAGGGCAAGGGAAACAGGGCCCGTGGGGGAGAGAGGAGACACAAGAGATGCTCTAGCCTTGTGCTCCGCTTGCCCCATCTCCACGCGCTGCGGCGACGGGCTCATCGCATCCACGGTAGCACCCGCTTCCAGCTCTTTTTTACCGGCGAGAGCGTCGTCGAGTGCAGTGGCTGGCGCGCAGCGGGCCTCCCACTGCCCTCTCCATCGCCGGCCCCATTCGCGGCGGTGCGGCGCACGCTCGATGGGAAGAGACTGCGTGCCGCGCGCGGCCTGGATGTGTTCTGGTCGTCTGCCGGCATCTCGTCAGGCAATGTTTCCCACGCGTCGGCGTCCGAGGAGGCGGGGACGGCCTCCCCGCTGCGACTCCGGTGCACCGCCTTGTAGGTCTTCGCGGTTCCCTGCCCTGAGGCGGCTTTCTGGCTGTCTCGGGTGGTGGCCCGGCGCTTGAAGAGCTTGAAGCGCAGCCGCGGCCCCACGCCGCCATCTCGGTGGGCGTTGTTACCCTGCTCAGGCGCCGGTGTCGGATCCCCGGGAAGGACAATATCGTGGGGAATGCCGAGCCGTGGTCGAGGAGCGGGCAGCCGTGAAAGCGGTCCGTCGTGAGCGGCCTCAATCGGCTGACGTGGGCTGCGCGGCACAGCACCAGCCGGTGCGGGCACAGGCGCTTGTCCCTCCGCGCCCGCCGGGGCTGGCGGGACCGGTGGTGCCATTGCAGGCGCTGTTGGTGTGGCGCGTATCTCGGGGTTCACCGGTAGGGGTGAGTTGGCGCGCGCGGAGGGCACCACGGCTGGTGCCGGCCGCAGCCGTGCGGTGTGGAAGGCACCGTAGTAGTTGGTCCTGGCCGCGTTGTTGTTGTTGTTGTTCGCGTTACTGTCGTTGGTGGTGTGAGGTGGCAGCGGTCGCCGAGGCGAAGCGTGCAAGATCGCATTGGGCCCCACCCGCGGCGGGGAAGGCTTCTCGCCATCGCGCAGCGACGTGAGCACCGCATCCTCCTCCTTCACCGGTTGCCCGCTATGCCGACTGCTCGTGGTCGTGCTCGAGGGTCCCACGCTAGCCGTCGTCAAGGCACCAACCGGCTGCCCAGCTGTCGCGGGTGCCGAGGGCGACGCGGTGAAGACGTACTGCATGGGGCGTGCCGACGAGCCGGACGAAGGGGTGGCTGGCGCACCTGGTAGCACCGCAGACCCGTGGCTGCGACTGCTGCCCCCGCCTGGTGAAGTCGGCAGAGCCGGTGGGATGTGCTCGGCAATGATGCCGCCACCGCCCAATCCTTCAGTCCCTGCGACATTGACCCGCACCACCGCCGCGGACGCCACCCACGCCGGTGTGCTCGCACCTCGGCCAGACCCACCAACCTCCGCGCTCGGCGGCTTCGCTGGTGAGGGAGACGGTGTCGACGACACGACCGCAGGCACCGGCGAAGGAGGCTGGCGCAGCGGCTCGAGGCGACGCGGATCACGTGCGGCAAGTCCGTTGGTTGGCGATGCCGCCGCGGTCAGACGGCCATCGAAGTCGAGCGCGCGGTGGACCGGCACGGGACCGGTCAGCTTCGCCATCGGTGGCGGCAAAGCGCGCGGCAGTGGTGCGAGGAGCGGGCGGCCACGGCCCGCCGCCGACACCGGCGCATCCACCGGGAAGACGGCAGTGCAGTCCTCGGCGCCGTTCTTCCGACGCGGTGAACCCTCGTCATCGGCGGTGGCAGGTTCATTGGTGTTCGTGTGGCCCTTCTCCACGAGCCGCGCCAGCGTGCTAAGGCCAGAAGGCGCAGCGGACTTCCCGCCGTCGACGGGGCGGATGGCCGATGGTGCGGTGAGCCACGGGCTGTGGAAGGGCCCTGCCTCGGCGGCATGGGGCGTGGGACTGAGCCGTGCGCCGCCGCTGCTCGCACGGGATGGCGGCTTCGACAGGAGTAGGCGCCCCGAGTCGAGGCGATCCAAAGCGTCGTGGGCAACGTGGAGGGTCTCCAGGCTGGTACGCAGCCCACCACCGCCGGGGCTGCCGTCGGCGAGCAAACCCAGTGGGTGGTAGACTTCACTGTAAGAGAAGCGCATCTCCGACTGTGGTGAGGGCTGCCGCGGCCGCCGCGTGTTGGCTGGCGTTCGCGTCCCCACGCCGCGGCGGGCCTGCGCGTCTCCGGGCGCGGTGGTCGGGGTGGGCTCTGGCAAGTGCCGCAGACGAGCGGGCACCACCATCGGCGCGGGCCGACCCCACGCCCTCGGGTCCACCGCACCTGCCGCATCGATCTGTGGTTGATGGAAGTGCGTGTAGTAGTTCGGCGCCGCCGGCGTCGACGTGGTGGTCGTGGGAAGGGCAGCGATGTGGAGAGGGTACGCCACGACAGGTCCGCGTGTCGGTCCGTGATGAGGCGGGTTGGCGTCGGCGCCGGTGCGGACGGTGTGGCGGGGGAAGGCCACCCACGCTGGGGGGCCGAGCGGCACCGGCAGCGGCGCACGTGCCTGTGGAGCCTGTCGCGGTGCCGGAGTGGGTCTGCTCGGTGGTGGTGAGTGCGACGCTCTGGCGGTGGTGGTGGCGGCATTCGCGGCGGGTGGCTCGCTGCGTGCGCGCGCTGCCCCGCGGGGATCGGCACGTGACTCCGGTTTGCACTGCACCGCACGGGCGGCGCGGGGGTAGGAGGTCGGGATCTGATTCGACGGCTCCGCGCGGTCGGTGGTGTGCCGTTTCGCTCCGCCCTCGGTGTGCGACGTCCCGGTGGTGGTGGTTCTCACGCACAGTGTCTCGTGCGGCGCCTGTGATGTGGGTGGTGGGGCGGCCCGGACTGGCTTCTTCACGTCGTTCGGGTCCTCGTTGCTGGAGCTGCGGCTGCGCTGGTAGGGGCGGCGACCACTGTGAACCGGTGAGGAGCGGGTGCGTGTCGGCGCGGGGGCAGCGGTGCCAGCGTTCCCCGTCGCAACGCGATCCACCGCGCCGGGTGCCGACCGTGTGCGTGCCTTGGTGGTCTCTGACGGTTTCCGTGCGTGCGGCCTGCCTCTGTGTGGCTGAACCGCGCGCGTCCCAGAAGGCCTGGAAGAGGAGGAAGACGACGACGGAACAGGGGCGGCGCCAGCGCGCGGTACGGCGACTGACGACGGCGCTTTCTGCGCAGCCTCAGGCACTGGCTGTGACGTGGATGCCGGCTGGATCCTTGCCTGCGGTGACGTCGTGAGTACGGCGGGCGCATCGGCGGCCAACAGCACAGCATCGCGGTGCAAGGCGCCTGAGCCGCGGCGCGCTGAGGCCTGGGGTGCGCTCGTCGTCGCCGTCGTGGTGGTGTTGCGTGTTTGGTAAAAGTCGCGAACCGATGTGGTGCCAATCGGCCGTGGTGCGGCTGGTGTCGACGTAGAGACGGGGGCGGGGACGACGACGGCCTGTGTCACGGCATGCTGGGGCGTGGGGTGGCTAGTGTCTGGAGTCTCCGACGCCGGTGCGTAGTACCATAGCCGTGATGGCGGCACCTTGGAGCGGCGGCCGTCGAGACCACTGGGAAGCGGTCTCGGTGGCGCTGTCGTCGCTGTCGTCGTCACGACGACGGGGTCGGTGACCGGGGCTGTTTTCATGCCTGCGTTCGTGTCACACACACGTGGACGGCGGAGGGGGGATGGGGTGGCGCCGCTGGAGGTGTCTGCGTACAGCCCGGCTGCGAGTGCGGCGGGTTGGCGGTAGTGCACGCCCACTTCGGTTTCCTCACAGCTCCGGTCTGTTGCGTGTGGTGGTGAACTGTGAGCGGCGAGGCCAAACTGACGGTGCGCAGTCGTCTCTGAACCGGAAGCGGTTTGTCTGTCGTTGAACGCTTCGGCCAGGCTCTCGAGCGCTTCAAGTCCGCGGTTGCAGTAGGCGGTGAGTTCGTCACTTGAGGGGGAGTTGCTTAAGCGGGCTGACTGAGCGTGGCTCGTCGTCATTCGCGGACAGCTGCGATGGGTGGGACAGGACGATTTGCCTCCGGTTTTTCCTGACGTGCGCAGACGAGTGCGAGACACACACAACCCAGTGCGCGCAAGGGCAAGAGAGTCGATGAGTCAACTGAGAAGACGCAGTGCAACGGTGAAAAAGAAAAAGAAAAGAAAATCGAGGTTCGGAAAAGAAAAAGGTCTATGTGCGGTGCGCACGAAACAGCGAAGCAAAAAGAAGAAGAAAACAAAGGCGTGAGCGAAGCTAAAGTGGAAAAGGAAAGAAACGATGATGATGTGTCCAAGGCGACCACTCCTCGCAACACACAAGCCTGTGCAAAGAGGGCCTGTTGGACCACACGGTCACTCGAGACGCTCAACTATCGCCGTGCGTGCCACGCCTGATTTGGCGCGACGTCGGGATTTTTATCTGTTCGCTTCCCCAGTGTGGCTCGCCTGAGGGCGCGTGTGTGTGTGTGTAATCTACCCTTCGTGTTGAGAAAGTGCGTAAGGAGAGGAGTCATCGGGTTGAAGAGGTAAGAAGAGCGTGGGGAAAGAGATGGGGGGGGAGTAGACAAGGGGTGGGTGGGTGAGCGCCGTGAAAACCCAGTGACTGGAAACGGACAAGGAGGGGGAGAGCCTCCTCGTCCGTCCAAGAGTTCACCAAGCGGCCTTGCGTCAGGTCACCGGAAGACAACGCCTCGTCCGCACGTAATCGGCACCTTGCGAAGAGGCGAGAAAGAGAGAGAGCTGGCCGACAAGGCGGAGCCCCCGTTTGTTATCTCACGAGGGGTTGGAATGGCTGTCCACCGCGCAGACGCACTGAGCGTGCGCGAACCACCGCTGTGTGGCGCACAGGCGGCCTTTGCCTTCTCACGTGATGGTGAAGTGGGGCCTAACAGTGGGGGGGGGACGTCATCCTTGGCGGTGTCATTATGTTGGAAAGGGAGTAGGCATGAAGAGCACGCTGTGGAAAGGCTTGGGAGGGGGGAGATGACGGTGAAAATCGTACAGTGCACAGAAAAAAAAAAGAGAAGTGGTTGGGACGCCAAGCGCGAACACAATGCAACGAAAAAGTAAGCCGAAACAACCCCGTGCGTCTCTTGCGGACTGCAAGGGGACGCTACGCGACAGGCAGAGAAACCGAGAGGCGCACCGGCGCCATCTACGGTGCGGCGGCCAGGAAACAAAAACCCCACAGGGCCAATGAAGGAAAGAGAAAGACACAGAACAGTTCGCCTATGAGTCTACTGGCGCCTTCACCTGTTCAAAGTGAAGGGAGAGAGAGAGGGGGGCAAAGAAGGGCCGTGGGAGAGGCAAAAGTAAAATCATAGCCCCAGATGGAATCCACGCGCAAAAAAAAAAATGGCACGCACGTTGCCGCGCACCCACAGCAAGAAAGCGAGGGGTAGCACACCAGTACAGAACAAAAAAAAAAGAATTATTCATCCGGATCGTGGTCCCGACGAACCCGACCATGGCAGCAACGGAGGTGAAGAAAAAAAAATACGATGAGAGGTCTGTGTGGGGAGACGCCCCGCACGGCAGAGGCGGTGGAAGTCAACACCATCGTTTAGGGGTGTGTGTGTGTGTGTGAATTTTTGCTTTCTTTGGTAGCCGAGCACTGGGCACTCAACGGTACCGGTACGCGTTGCCGCCCTCAAGCTCTTCACGTGTCTCGTCCACAATCCACGGCTGCTGTGGGCCACCGGCGCCATTGCCCGCCACGTACGGTGCCGTGCGACGCGCAGGAGCCTGATTGGCAAAGTAGCTGGTGATGCCTAGCTCCTCCAGAGTCGGTGCCCTATCGTAAGTCGCTGTGGTGGTGACAGCCTTGGTGTTATTCTGATTGAACACCCAAGGCTTCGATACCGTGCCGTCCGGATTCAGTTGCATGTCGCGCGATGCGACCAAAGGCCCCGCTGCATGGTCGCCCTGGTGGGGATACTGCGCGGCAGAGGTACCTCGCGGCGCGTCCGGCTGGTAGTAGTTCATCGCGCGCGAGCCGTTGGTGTTGACGTCAGGGTTCGGTGAACGAGGGGGTGCAGGCAGGGCGCTAGCGTCACGGGCCACCACCGGTGCCGACGCAGGTGGTGCCTTCTTCGCCGACGACTGAACCGATGACGGGCCGCGTGAATCGATGCGCAACGGGAGCGAGTGGTACGGATTCTGTCCAGGGCCCTCGGGCAGGTGCGGCCGTGCCGACGCGGCGTCTGGCGCGAACAGGTGCCGTGTTGAGTCCTCTCGACGCGAGTCGCTAGCCGAGATCTGCCGGTGCGAGGACGGTGGGTAGGACGGCTGCGACGGCCGCGCGTCCGGGGTGCCCTGTGGCTTTTGGTACGGGCTGTTGTGTGTGCTCGCCTGAGGCGGGGGCGGCGGAGGCAGCGCCGGAGGGACCTGCCCGAGGCGGTCACCGACCTGGCGGCGATCCATGCTGTGCTCGGTGGTGGACGGCATCACCAACGCCTCCTGCATCCGCGGCAGCAGAATAGTTGTCGTTGTCACTGTGGTGACCGTGGTCGTCACATACTTCTTGCGCTGGCGGTGCCCGTCTGTGGTGATGCTGGAGGCCGGCTCGCTGCCCTGTCGTGCCGCCTGAGGAACGTACTCGTAGTTGTCGGGATCGTAGTCAGGGAGTGTGCGCGGATCGACGTCCGTCGTGTAGGTCGTCACGTAAGTCTGCTTTTGTGACGACATGACACTGTGCAACGGGATCTTTTTCTCTCGTGTGTTGAGTTTTTTGTTTGTTTAAGCGTCGCGGGTGACGCTGATGTGTCCTACAGAGAGGAAGTGGCAAGCGTGCACACTCTGGTCAGCAGAATGACCCGCCGAAGTTGACGATGCTTATGTGTGCGAGAGAGAGAGAGAGAGAAGTGGGTGGCTGTGAGCTCACCGATCAGTGCGCAAACGGGGAATAAGAGAATCAAGATGCTCTGACGCTCCGCCAACACAGAGGTGCGAAAAGAAGAGAGGATGAAGCGAGGAAAGGCAAAACGGTGAACAGGCCGCCGAGCACGAGACACGCGGATCAGTAACAAGAGGAGAAAAAAAAAAGATGAGTGTGAAAAGACGGTACTGTGTGCGAGGAGTGACCAGTGTTGGAGTGACGTTCAGGTCCATTCATACGCGTTGACGGGACCCCGCAGAACGGCGCGCGGGATGAGGAAAGAGTGCGCAGGGACAGAGGGGAGAGAACGAGAGACGGAGGAGGAAGGAGCGAGACGGGTGAGCGACGATACGATGCGAGTGTGAGACAGAAACAAAAAGGACGGTGAGAGGCGGGGAGGGTGTCACCCTCCGATCACCACGGCGTCTATGCACCGCGTGTGTGCGTGTGGGTCCCCCCCCCCAGCACCGAAAACAGCATGACCTGCGTCACGGAGGAAGGGGGGACACGGACGCGGTGCTCAACTCCCGTCGATGCAGGTGGCTGTGCGGCCTGTCACGGACAGCGGCACGGATAATACGTGAACACACGGAAAGAAAAGAGAACGTCCCAGCAGCGTCGGACGACTACGATGACCGTGCTCGGTTCCCACAGTGTCGTTTGCGTATTTGCGACGTGCTCGCCGAGGGCCACTGTCTTTTGGGGATGATGTCTTTGGTGGAGAGGGAACGGTCACGCGTGGCGAGCTGAGAAGGCGGAGAAGCACACACACACACACACACATGCACGCAGCGCCTACACCAGTCCCCCCGCGCGTGCGGGCACAGATAGGAAGCGAACAATAAGCTAGTGGTGAATGAAGAATCAAAACGATGATGGGTGAATCGTGCCGGCTCCGATACCGCACCATCTCACCTGTCTATACCCGTTCAGTTGTGGGAAAAGGAGGGGAAAGTCAGGTAAGCCGGAGCACAGCACAGAGAGAAGAACGCGCGGCACGCATGTGCACAACTCAATAGGAAACGGAGAGCAGAAGAGGTCTCGGTGCGCACAAGACGGAACTGCCAGATGCCAACAACAAAAAAAAAAGAAGAGAAAAAAAGATAGAAACCGCCACGTTCTCACGACGCCCAAGGCATGGACGGAACGGGCGGCGCAAAGGAAAAAGAAGAAAAGAAAGGGGAGAGGGCGTCCCTTCTACAGTTCGTGCGCAAACACTAGCTCCTCGACGCCCTTGCGGCCGCTCGGGGTGCCCTCTGCGTACGCGTCCTTGCGATCGCGCTCGGCGTAGAAGCGTGGCCCAGAAAAACCAGTGCCGACGTCGCTCGTCGAGGCGGTGGTGGCAGCGGCGACCTCGCGCGGGTGGTGACTGCCTTCACTGTTCGTGTGCCGTGCGGAGTAGCTGGCCTCGTCCGGCATGCGCAGCGAGGTCGATGCCATCACAACGCGGTCAGAGGGAGGGCTCATGAAGTTGTTCTGCCGTGGCGCGGGCTGTGAGCCGCTGAGCTGGCCGCTGGGCTGGCCTGGGAGGCGCTGCGTAGTGTGGTAAACAGGGCGCCGGTCGCCGCCATCGTAGGAGGCCGGACGGCGCATGACCGAAGGCACCGCGGACGACCCGCTAAGCCGGTCGGCGCTGTTCGCGACTGCGGGAAGGGAGCTTCGCTGCGGAGCCGGGCGGACGCCATTCGGGGTCGCGACCTTGCCAGCGACGGACAGACGCTGCGAAGGCACCGAGTCCTCCAGCACCTCCACCCGCGAGCTGCCGCCGTCGCCGCGGCTTGCGTACGGCATGTACGGCACCGGTGAGGGGCGGTACCCAACAGGCCTGTACGCGTCCATGTAGCTAAACTCGTGCGGCGCAGCACCACCGCGGGACTGTGAAGGTGGTGCCATGCCCATGCTCGGTGGCGCCATACGCGGCACAGGCCGACCCTGGTTGCCGCCGTCCGCGCCACTCACCAGATAGCCTTGAGGTGCGTTGTTGACGCGGACATCCTCGTACGGGCTTTCACCTCGCCGCGGCAGCGAGCCCCTCACCGGACCCAGCGGACTCACGAGCTGCACCATGGCGCTGGGAAGCACGACGGTGGTGGTGGTGTTCGTGGAGACCCAGCTGTTTGTCGTCTTGTTCACAAACTTCGTGGGCTTCTGCGTCTTATTGGCCTTGTGGTGCCCCGCGCGGCCGGCGTCGCTGGCGTTCTCGCTGCTCCCGCCCAGCTCAGACGGCATCGAGACATCCCAGGTGGTGGGCTGATCGAGCTGAATGCAATCAATGTTCGGTAAGACACGGCGGCGACGTGTCGTGCGCTGCACGAGATAAGAGGTCGGTGCGACGTTGACGCCTTGGTGTTGGCCCTGCTCGCCAGGGAACGGCATGGAAGTCGGCGCGATCATGGCAGTCATTGTCGTCGGTCGCGTGTCGAGACACTGAGGGAGAAGGGGAGAGAGGGGAGGGGGGCGCGTCGAATCAACACGGAAGTAGAAGTAATACAGAGAAGGGAACAAGAGGTGATATCCCGAGGCTTGTGGGCACAGCTCGTTGATTGGGGCTTTTTGCTCACCACGAGAAAAAAAAAACAGAGTCGTTGCGCGTGGTAGGAGAGAGAAAGGGCGGAGCGGTGTAGAACAGGTGCGTGGGTGAGAGGAGAGTGTGGGTGGGGCGGAACAGTGGGCAGCGCGGCGAGCGGTCGACATTCAACAGAAGAAAACAACGCGATGAGCGGCCGATATCTCGTGCGAACGCGTGGTAGATGCACTGATCATGTTGCCCGTAAGGCAGCGAGGGCCCCCTGGTTTCGCTGATGCTGTAAGGTTCACCACGTGCGATGGCTCCTCCCTTTCCTTTCCTTCTCTTCGTTGTTTTGCTTTGTTTCCCTCTACCGTTGAGACATACGTGGATGTGAATCAACTAGGCGCACCGCACAGACGGCGAGTGCCGCTGCGAATGAATGAAGAACGAAGGTTCGTTTGTTGCTGTTGTTTGGGAAGATAGGTGTGTGTTGTTGCTGCTGCGACTCCAGGCTGCCGCGTGTGCGTGTGTGTGTATGTGTTCTTGCTTTCTTTGCCGCAAGAAGAAGAAAAAATCTGTCACTCGCACCCACGCAACCGCGCCTTTTCGCTGTATTGGAAAGAAGAAGACGGAGGTGAGAACGGGGTGCGGAAGAGTCCAATCAAACATGAGGCTCGACTTGGGAGAGTAAGAGAGAGCAAATGCAGTGAGAACAAGAAACAGTCAAAACGGATGCGAGAGAAAAAAATGAAGAGAGGAAAACAAAAAGCCGGAGACGACAAAAAAAGCAAAGCGCGGTGCTAAAGTACAAAATCCATCAAAGGTGACGTGAGAGCGAGAGGTGGCAAGAAGAAGAAAAAGCACAGCCGTATCGTCTCCTCAGAAGGCAGGCAAGCAGCTGCCTGTGAGAAGTCAGTGTGGCTGGATGCAAATCGAAGCGTACATTGATCCAGGAAACCCGAGAAGGAAGAGAAGAAGGCAGCGTGTGTGGGCAGCCAAAAAGAAAAAAAAGAAGAAGGGAAAGAGGTTGTACGTACATCACAGCCACGGAAGGGAAACTGACGGAAACTCCTCCTTGCCGAATAAATCCTCCACAGAGGTGCCGGGTGGAAGGTGTAGTCGCACAGGCTTGCTACCGTTGTCGTTTGTGTAGCGTCGCACAACCACGGTGGCGGTTTGGGGTGGTGGGGTGAGCGGCTCGCCCCAGCGATCACGGCCGCACGACCCCACAGAGGCCATGGACGCGCCGCGCGGTCGGCCGGGGACGAGGGAGAGGCGGCCACCAGAGGCGGGAGCCTCCGGGTACACGCGCGTCTGCACCACCTGCCCGTGCTGGTCGTCGTACGGGTTCGCTGCCGACACACGCACGGCGAGCGCCGGTGCCGCACCAGCAAGGTCAGCATCCGCGAGCCACGCCGGCTCGTTCGCTGCGGTGGCATGTGCTGTGTCCGCGCCCGAGGTCGTCAGGGGTGCCGCTGAGCGCTGAGGCGAGCTCGACATCTCCTTCCTATTTCCTGAAGGTTGGCCACGGGCGGCGGTGGCTTCGACGCTGTCGCCGCGTGAGGTGTCACCACCGTTCAGTGCTGTCTCGTTGGGCGTGGAGAGCGTGGCGGCGGGTGGCGCCATGTCAAATCCACGCACCGCGCCGTCCTCGGCGACGGTGTAGAAGCGGTACTGCCGCTGCGATCCCCCCGGTGCCGCTTGCCTGAGAGCCTGCTTTTCCCCGGCCCCGCCATGGGACCGCCGGCTACTCGCGTGGCGGCTTCCCTGGTCACGTTGCGAAGTGGAGCGGCTGCGGGGTGCCCCACCACCGCGTTTACTCTGACGCCCGGCGCGACGCCCCTGCCGGTCACCGTGACGGCCCTGCACGTCGACCGCCACCTCCGCCATGGGAGGCACCGTGAGAAGGGGCTGGGACCGCGTTGCGGCGGCCACGACCGCACCGGAGTCTGGATCAACCTCCACCAGGCGCTTCTGGTGCATCTTGCGTTCCTGTGTCATGTTGTTGTAATAGTCAGCGTTGGTGCGGTGGTTCGGGAAGTAGCCGAACGCGTCGATGATGCCGCCGCTCTCGTACTGCACAACCCGCGGTGCTGGCCGCATCGTCCGACCAGGCGATGCCTCGTCCGACTCCGCCCCGTGCGAGTCCATGGCGGCAGGCGGCGACGACTGGCCGTGCGGGATGCCCATGTGCTGGTCTACTGTGACGAGCGGAGCGGAGCGCCCTCGGCGGCTCTCCGCCGCGTACGGAGAGCCAAAAGTTCCGTGGTGGAGAACAGGAAGGCTGGCCACGTTAGCGCCGCCGACGGTGGAGGTCGCCTCGGCGGAGTCTCCCTCAGCGGCGTGCGCACCGCTCGCGGGCACGAGCACCATCGGCAACGTGAGACCCTGCCGGGGCACGTCACCGCGTGGCAGACGCTCGCTCTGGCGACGATTCAAGCGGTCAAAGACAGAAACGCGACGACGACGTGTGTCGGCTAACGCCCTCTCAGCGTGGCGTGCTTGTGCGCGCTGCCGTGCCTCATCCTCCCAACGCTCCTTCACGCCTCGGGTACCGCTGCCGTACCGCATGTTCAGCGTGCCGTCGAACAGACCGGATGCGGTGGCCGTCGCGGTCGTGTCCGTGGGTGCGTGCGCTGCGAAGCCAGTGGATACCTCCGACGAACCCTGATTGACTTTGCGCCGTTTTTGCGGAACACGACCGCACAGCTGAAGAAATCGAAGGTGATGGCGGCGCGCCTCCGTTTCCCTGCCCGACCCACAGTCACCCGTGCCGACGGTGGTGGTGGTCGGCAACGAGCGCCGCCGTCCGCTGCCCGCCTCGCCGGCCTGCCTTTGCTGGGCTGTTGTAACAGAGGAAACGCCTGGGAATGGCTGCCGCGATGCCGCCAAGGATCGGCGGGAGCGGTGCGGGTTCTGTGACGGTGCACGGTTGACTGCCGCGGCCGAGCTCAACTCTGACAGTGGTGCCGCCGCCGCCTCGCGGGGTGAGGTACCTGTATTTTGGCGCTCGAGAGCATACGTGGGTAGCTGCGTGGGTAGCACCTGGCTGTCAGGCGTGGACAGCATCTTCGCATTCATGTCACGGTCATGGTGGCGATGAGGAATGCTGTTGTCGGACGGGGTGGTGACCGAGTCATCCCGTCTCGAGGACTCGCCGAGGTCATCGATGTCGTACGTGTGCACCTGCCGACGGGGCATTAGAACGGTTGGATGTAGCTCGCGTCGTGTCTGTGCACAGAGAGGTGAGCCCTTCTTTTGCTGTTGTTGTTGTGTTTCGCTTAGCTTGTACCGATGATCTGCTTTGTACGTGATGTCAAGAAGGAAGAATGCGAGAAAGAGAAAGAGAGAATGGTACGGGCATCTGTGGGGTGGTGAAGGGGGGGAGAGAGGTGCGCACCCGCCGTCCCTCCTCCCCAGCCGCAATGTGTGGGGTTCTTTAGGAATGTACGTGATAAACAACACGCGTGTGCGAGAGAACGAGCACAATGTTCACAGGCTGAACAATGGTAACCGCTCACCTGACCATGTCTGTACGCGTCTCTTGTTGTGGCTGCAGTCCACACCCGCCTCCTCTTGTCATTCACCTGGAGAGGAGAGGAACCTGCCTGTTTCTTGTATCACTGCGCGTGGTGGTAGTGAGAGTTACTGCGGCGTCAAGGGACGCCTGTGAGAAAACAAAATCTACGTTGAGAAGCGTACAAGGCCGCCGGCTGAGCACGCTCATTGAGGACTGCGGGTGGTCAAAAAGGTGAAGAAGAAAAAGAGGGGGCGGCAGACCATCCATTCCCACGAAGCCAAGGGCCCCGAAATGGCCGTCCTCAGCGCGCACCACCCTGCTGCATTGGTAGACGGCGCACGCAACTGACTGGCTGCTCATGAGATCTTCTCTCTCTCTCCCTGTTTTTCTCCTTTCTTTCTTTCCGCTCTCTCCGCCGTCATCAGCAATTTACTTTTCGCTGGGGGCGAGCATGTAGTCGAACATCTCCTTGGGCCCCATCAGCACACTACGCATGAAAGACACTGGGCGTCTGTAGCCGCCTTCGTCGTCATCGTCGTAGTAGTAGTCATCAGGCCGCCGCCGGTCTCGGTCACCCCCACTGAACCACCCACTGCGGCGGGGAGGCGGACGCCTCCTTGGTGTCTGCGGCTCCGGCCTCGACGCGGGCAGGGCATTCTTCACGTAGCCGTATACCAGGTAACCACAGACGCCAATGACCAACAGCTGCACCGTCAGCTGCCCGACCGATGTGTAGTAGTGCGACAGCTGGTGCTGCACACGCTTCCTGATCGCGCCAGGGGACCAGTCATACCACGCCGGTGGCACGTACGTCCCTTCCATGGCAGCCTGACGTGCCTTGGTCTTCTGTTCTTCATCACGGCGCTTCTCCTCGGCTTCCACGTGCACCTCGCGCATGCCGTCACCCAGCAGTGCACCGAGTGAACGGAACTGGTCGGCGTTGAGTGCGCTGTAGTTGATGTCCGTCTGGTACTGGTAGTAGCTGCTCTTGTTCGCGTCCGCACGGCCGTGTGAGCTCGGTAGATTCGTGAGCTGGTTGAGCAGCTCGCGCTGCATGATCTCCACCCCGTACAGAAACTGTGCCTCAGTAATGAGCATGAGCTCACCCGGCTCACGCCCCACGTGCACGGCAAAGCACTGATCGATGTACTTCTTGCCAAAGAGGGTGTCGGTCTTCGCGAGGCTGCGGTACTGGGTGGTGGCCCACGCACTGTAGTCACGGTACCTGACGAGGTAGTAGTCTTCCTGCTGCAGTGACTGAAGGCTCGCGCGCATGCTCTGTCTAAAGTCGCGCGTGCTCATTGTGACCTGCGAGCTACCTGCCGGCCGTGGGGACGAGCTCCCACCCGCGCGGGTCGGGTTACCGTACTCATCCACATACACCTCTTCCACGTAGACGTCGTTGTCCGCACCGAGTGTGCGGTCCATGTTCTGAATAGCCGTGGCCGTCTTGGAGAGCCGGAACAGGTTGTGCGAGAGGTCGATATTCTGGCCGGTGCACGTGGAGAAGTTGTACTGCAGCTCCTGAATAGGCCGGGATTGGAGGAGAATGTGAGTCTTATTCGTCGCGCCGCGTCGGTGCAGCGTCTCGAGCAGCCCGACCTCATTCTTGGTCGGATCAGGTATCCAAAACGTCTGACTCACGTCCCGCGACAACCAGCCACTGAGGAGGCCAGCCCCGCCGCCTTCGTGTGGGGATTCCCCGGCACTCGCGGTGAACACCGATGGATCGCGGGGACGCACAACGATGGGGTTGCCGACCGCCGCGTACGCCCGTGCGGTGCCGTTGGTCGGTGTTGGCTTCACCACGATCTCTCCTTTCCCGCTGTCGGCCCGCACCACAACCGACGAGCTCCACTGCGGCGAGAGGGCCATGGACGAGACGTCAGTTCAATGGCAGAGATGTCAGGTGACAGATGAGTCTCGGCGGCGCCGGCGTTGAGGAGTGGAGTGGTGAAAGTGCGCGGAGTGCGACCAGGTCACGTGAGTGTGTGTGCCAGCGGAAACGAGGAGCGCAAGAAAAGCAACTGTCTTTGGTACAGTAATAAAGAAATATAATAAGAAAAGCTGGGTGTGTGTGTGTGTGTGTGTGTGCTTCCTGCTCCTCGATGTGCATTCGCCAAATAAATAAAAGAAGAATCGCGCGTGGAGAGCAGCGGTGAGAGATGACGAGGGAGAGAGAGGGCGATGCTTGGTGACCTGCATGTGAGAGAGAGTTGCAGTGGTGGCGACAGTCGCACAAGCTCAGAGAGGGGCTCGCAACGCGCACAAACAGCACCGGCGCCGTGTGTGGGGTGAAACGATCCACACGAGTCCTTGTGTGTGCGTGTGTGCACGCGCACGGATACCAGCGAAGTGCCTGCCGAATCGCGTGTAGTGAGGAGAGCCTCGCGCGCACACAAGAGTCTACAGGAGGCTTACCACATTTATTTTTTTCAATACAAGTAATCACAAGCACCGGGAAGAGGGAGCTCATCTTGTCAGAGCCCATTTCGCGTGGCCGCGCCAAGACGTTTGTTTCCCCAACCGCCGAGGATTCTTTGTGATGTAACTCTGGGTTGTTGCCCGTTTGTTTTTGTTTTTTTGTTGGTTTGCCTCTTCTTGTTACGCGGTGCCGACGCGGTCACGGGGAATCAGGCGAATCTCCTGGCCGTACTTCATGAACACCGTACCGGCTGTCTGCGCGGGGTTAATGCCCGTGCCGTCCTTGGTTGTGGCCGCCATGGAGTCGACCGAGGCGATGCCGAACTCCTCCGCGGCGAAGCGCAGGACGGCGGTGAGGGGCGCCTCCTCAGCAATGCTGATCACGCGAAAGGGCTGGCTGCGCTCGGAGGTGAGAATCACGCGGAAGGTCACCTTGCCTGTCGACGCGGCAGCAGCCTCGGCACCGGTAGCGCTCATCGATGACGTGGGGACGGAAAGAAGAGGAGAGAAAGAAAAAACGTGCACTGCAGGCGGCAGCGCAAAGTAAGGTAGCAGGAGGCGAAGCGCTGGTTGTTGAGTAACGAGGACCCGACCCACAGGAACGCGTGTGCGCCAAGGCAGATGATGGCCGGAAGAGAGAGAGAGAGAGAGGGAGTAGGGCAAGACGAAGGAGATGACAGAAAATGTCCGGTCGTGTTTCCTGTGACGGGGGAAACAAGAAACCAAGACAAAAACAAATATCGCAGTGAGCCAACATGATTTGGCTGGCACAGCGGCGCCGTGACGCAACGGGTGGGAAAGACGCCCAGTCCCATGCGCACACGCTGTGGGATTGGGTGCGGTGGAGCGCAGTCCGCCAACGAGCTTTCCTCCTCCTGCTCTTGGTTGTTGGTGTTGTTGACGTCTTCGTTTCGTTTCTTCTCGTTTTTTGCGTCTCTCCCACTCACACCGGGTGGTGCCGCTCACAACTCCGGCGGCAACACAGGAGAGAGAAGAACGCAGCAGCCCATTCAATCAGCTTGCTCACGCACAGACACAGAGGTCGTCGTCACTCGATTGTGCCAGCGGTGGCATGGCTCCTGGGCTCCGTTACTGCACGAATGCAAAAAATGAGAACCCAATTAGAAGAAAGGGGAAAACAAAGTGCGGTTGTCATTGGGTAACATGGGAGAGGGCAGTTCGCACTAGTAGGATGGAGTAGAGCAGACCGGTGAGTGAGGGATCCTCTTCGCTACACGTCCTCCGCGTTCAGAGAAGACTCCCAGGCGCTTTCCTTGTTGAGCCACCGCACACGCGCGTCCATGTTCTCGTACTTCTCAACAGGAAGGGGGTACGTCAGCAGCAGGTCGCTCTCCGACGCGCCGTG